>BHFT01021895.1:0-113613 GCA_004320025.1 Laticauda laticaudata
GATTTGCTGATTTTCAGTATAAAAAAATGTATCTCTTATAGCAATAGCACTTCGTCTTACATACTGTTTCACAGGGCTTTACAGCCCTCTCTAAGTGAGTCAGTATATTGCCCCCCAACAATCTGGCTCCTCATTTTACCGACCTTGGATGGATGGAAGGCTGAGTCAACCATGAACCAGTGAGACTCGAACTGCTGACAGCCAGCAGTCAGTAGAAGTAGCCTGCACTATTGCATTCTACCACAGTTATAAGGCTAACATGATGGGTCCACCACATAGATGATTCATATGCTATTTCATTAACTAAATGTATGTGAATGAAGTCAAATAAAATTAAAAATTACATTAAATGTGAAAGACTCATATGGGTCAAGTTATTATCAATTCCACATATGATATTCTAAAGAGAGAAAACACAGCAAAATCTACTAGCCAGAATCTGGAACTCTTTGATTCATTAGATAACCATCATGTGTTATATCAACTTTTTTGGTCAAATTCAGTCAATTTAATGCTACCTAGGTCTTTTCACTGTACTGTATAACAAATTTGGTTTATGCTGCTTGGTAGCAATAATTCTACAATTTGTTCTATTGCTCTCTTGCTGTCCCATTCCTAAGCCTTGTCTCATGAATGCCTCAGGAGTTATCTGCTACACATTTTATTTGCTGCAGGCCATCTATATTCCTAACTTTTGGCTGAGGTCTGCAAATTGCCTAACTCTCATTACTTTTATCAGCTTTCTAACTACCCAGAATTGTTACAAGCTTTATACTTGCATATTTCCTGTGGATAAGCATTCTTTGTTCTTGCCTTGATTCTCCACTATTACAGTCTTCCTGATTTACTTTCAAGTGTGTGCTATGACCTGGCTTTATTTTAGCAGCCAGCGAGCCCATCAGTAGCTTGCTTTACAAATAGCTTAATTCAAGAATATGATTTGAATTGTATGATTCTCTGGGAACTCATAAAAAGCAAATATACTGTAAAATGTTTATCTCTACATTGAATGGATATTTCATTAATATCTAAGGAGAGGAAACCAAAATACATTGGTGATAAAAAAAAATGTTTATCGCTAATATCAAAATGGCTCGCAGATTTTCATATTGCTTGGTTTGGTTAAGTAGCAGAAATAATTTGCAATTCATGGCTGAGACTGGAAGGTTCAAAGGAGATAAATATTTTTGCAGTGTGACATACACACTGAATGGCTTTTTTAATTATCCCAAGAAGCAGTTTAAAAACATTTTAAGAAATCCTGATATGTCTAATTCCTGTGTCCAATCAAAGCAGACAGCACCAGAGAGTTTATTCCTTTAAAGTAAAAGAATCACTGTGTGATCATGCAGAGGAAAACAACACAAACTCTTAAGATAGAGCTCTGAAAAATCAGATTACTGCAAGAAAATTTAGCAGTATGCTTCTTTCAACAGCTGCTTGGTTCATTTTTATATTTTATGTGCTTGTAAATATTAGCTGTGCTTACTTATTAGGTAGAGGGAATGGATCAACACTGGAAAACATCACTTTTTTAATTTCCTGACTTTGGTGATATTAAATGTTCAACTTTTATATTTCACATACACCATTTTCTCTTGAGGTAATCTGGAATTTAAAAGCAGCTTGCAAAAGGGCGTATCAGCCATTTTTAGAGTCATTCTATGTATTTATGTAAGGGCTGGGCCAGTGAATTTACTCAGTCATGTCTTAGTAACCGGTAAAGTCAGGATAGACATTAATCAGAGAAAAAGCCAGACTTTAACTTGATGCAAAATACTACTTGGTTTTTTTTCCTACTCCTCCTTCTTCCAGTCTGCGTTTCTTTGTGTTTTTCTCCCAGGAACAAATATTAAATCTGCCAAAATGATTGTTATGTTTGCCTGTCTGTCTGTCCATCTACAGTGATGCAGCCATAGCAATAAACACAAAGAACAACTTCACAGAAAGCATGTTTTGAATGACACCGAGACATTTTCTGATATCAGGCACAGACTTTCTACCTGCTGTGGATTTTGAATAAATTAGAAGCAGAGCAAGACATTTTATCCAAAGTTACAATAACCAGATACTGCTCTTACACAATGTGTTTAAAAGGCAGGTGCACTGTGCTAATTTAGAGACAGAGGTCAAAGAACGCATATTAAATAAAGTTCCAATGGACATTATTTTGGTTTTGTTCCTTAGGGCAAGGTAAGATGGTGTCATTTCTTTGAACCTATCACCCTCTCCCTTGATAGCATCAACCCCAAGGTGTTGTTGACAATTGCTACTAATGGTAGACAGAAGGGAACCATCCTGTTCTTCCAATTGTGTCTTTTGTTTTGGTTTAAGAAACTTGTATCCAGTTCCAGTACCCCAGAGGCTTCAGGGAAAATAAATGGTCTTATTTCTTCCTTTTGACTTACCTGGAAAAAACCAGTTTCTTAAAAGAAACCTCTTGGAAAGGACAAGCAGATTTATCTGATTTTAGTTTACTTTGAATGATGTAAGGAATAAAAAAGATCCTTACACAAATACTAAGTGAGGGTAGATCATCTTACTTCTGAGCTCAAGAAGATATTTACCTGACCAAGGCTGTCCTTTTTTTTATGGAACTTCATGACCAGTCCTTTCAGTGGAAACTAAAGTTGTTAAGACATTGTTGTTAAAATTGTTGGTTTAAGACTAGGTAGACAGACTCAAATTTACTCTTCACCTTGGAAGTTTACTTGGTGATTTTGGACCAGTGATTATCTCTCAACCCATTTACCTCATCATAATTGGTGGGGAGGGAAATGGAGGACAGCTATCTGTGGAAGTCTGAGGAAAGGCAGGATATAAATTTAGCAAATAAATAAGTAATTAAAATGCAATGTAGAGTGATTTCATGGAGATCAACCAATTGATTGGTTTGCTTATTAACATCTTTTTAAAAATCCCATCACGTCATTTCTAAAATAAATTTGTTAGGTTTATCTTTTCTGGAGATGAAAAAAAGCTAAACGTATTATTAGTTTCCATCCATTGTTTCTTGACTTGCCTTCTGGTGCTTTGGAAAATAAGGTGACATCCCCCCCCTGCTTCTTCTTTGTGGCAGCCCCTCAAATATTGGAACACTTCTTTCGTGTCATCCCAAGTCCTTCTTTTCACTAGACTAGACACACCCAATTCCTGCAATAGTTTTTCATATGTTTTAGCCTCCAGGCCCCTAATTATTTTTGTTGAGAGGTATAATATGAGGAAATATAATATGGTCAAGTGATGCTTTACATGATGGTAAAAGAATTTTCAGTATATTGTTATTATTCCTCACCTTTTATCAGAATGTGTTTGGGTCTGGTATTTTACCAGCTTCTCTCAGCTTCTGTTGTGGTCATTTCTAAACCAGAAAAAAAGTTTATATGTGCAGTACGCATTATATTTATTACACTAACGAAAGTCAATGTTAAAATAACATCTGGGATGCTTGCTAACCTACTCCAGAACCAGTAATAAATTCACTAATTACATGATCATGCAGGATTTATTCACCATAGGTAAGCAGGAGAGAATGTGAGATTATTAATATATCTTGCAGTTTAAATAATATTAAGGTAAATCTTGCTAATACCATTTCACCAGATATAGAGAAGGCCATTGATAAAATCTATTGGCAATGATTTATTCTTTATTTATTTTCTCTTCAGAAATGTTTTAAATGAGTACAATTTTATTCTTCTTCAAAAAGGACAAGAGCAAACAGGACTTGATCCAAACTCATTTTTAATGAAGCTACAGTATATTGATTGCCAAAATGATTGGGATCTAATCGCAGGATCTATGTTATGATGTCACACTGCATACATGTCATCCTTTTGCTGTCACTGAGGTTTGCTGCTGGATTGTCTTCTCTCTCATTTTTATTTGTGTTTGAATCTTTAGCCTCAGCATTAGGAAAAGTAGTCAGGTTCATGGTTTGGTATAAAATATAATCCTGTTTATTGATGACATGTTTGGCATTTTTTGATAAATATGAATCTTCTACATTAATTATATTAATTGAAGGGTTTGGAGGCCTCATTAACTATCATGTTAATTGTATTGTTTGTGTCTATGCCATCCTTCACCCTCAACCTGAGGATATATGAGATTGCTTTATGAAAATTTCGGTCTTATTACTCATGTTCTTAATGCCAAGAAGTCTGTTGTGACCTCATCTCATACCTGCAGTTTTCATGCCTTTAGATCTGTGTAAAAAGACCCATCTGCACTCATATTTACATAGCATATCACACGTATATTCTGCCACTTACTAGCCAGAAAACACAGATCTACAGTTAGAATCCTAATAGCTGGAGAACTGCTGTGGCTAAGAAACTGGTGTGGCTAAGAAACTGCTGAAAAATTCATTTGTTATAATATATGAATTTACCTTTTCAAATACTTCTGAGAGTATTTACATCAAGACAAATTCCTTGTGTGTCCAATCACACTTGGCCAATAAAAATTCTATTCTATTCTATTCTATTCTATTCTATTCTAAATAAAAATAAACTCACTTCTGCATAGCAAGTCTAACTAGAATCTTGTTTGGTCATGAGTTCACTAGATGCCTGTTAAATGAAATACAGCTTCTCGTTCTCAGTTTCTCCATCTGACAGAAGAATAAAAATTAACACTGGCTAAAGATTACATTTGTTGAGTATTATTGGAGGTGCTATTTTTCTCTAATATGTTGGAGGGGGGAGAGAGAGATTAAGATAAGCGTATAAATGCTTCCACTTTCTTGGAAGGTATTCTGAACGTATTAGCATTAAAAAAAACCAGGAAAGTAAAACTAGGGACTTTTCCAAATGGCAGCCTTAAGCTCCTTGTCCGTAGGACTGAAATTGGTTGAAAATGAAGTTGGCTTAAGAGGTTGCTGTCCTCTTTGAAATACATTCTTCAACTTTGGAAGCAATGCTGACCAGGACTTCTGTCCAGATGGCACTTCCGACAGGCCTTGAATTTGTGAACTTTTCTACTTGCTACTTGTCAAGAAAGCAAGCACCAATCACTATTCTTGCCATGGATCTTTGAGGTCACAACTTCCCATGAACAGACTTCTGTGTAAAGCCTAGTTGTGATGCCTCCTTGGCTTGATATCTTTCTGTCTGGCACATCTATCCATAGACCAGTGGAGAAAAAAATGTTTCAAAGAAGAAAATTATATTAAGTATATTCTTCAACTGACACATATTAAAGAAATGTGGGCTTTTCAAAATAGATATCAATTTAAGAACCACATTTTTCTTATTCAAAAATGATGTGGAGATCAGAATGTTCTAGTGAAATCTGCATAGTGAGTATAGTTTAGCTGGGTACTAAAAATTGTGAAGATCCTGAAAAAAGATTTAGGTGAATAATGCTTTGCTCTTTTCAATTTAATATTTTGGCTGCCCTTTTTCATTATTTCTGCCCATTTCTTATATATGAAGTTGTTCTGTTTCAGAATAATGGTTGCAAATATTGTACAAAAACATTCATTTGTTCCAGTATCACTGATAAGAGACATTGCAACTATGCAGATTGTGCACATTTCAAAATATTGTTGATCATTTCACTGAACTAGGTTTGTTCCCAGACAAACAAAAACAAGCTTAAAAAAAAAGACAAACAAAGAATATCGAAGGTTGTTGTGAATTTTAGGACATTACACATCAGCTTTGGAAAAAAATAGGTGATGAAAAACCAGAACCTGTTACCTCTCCTTAAACACTGGAGGATTGTTTAAGTGTACGCATTATATATATTGAGTCTAGATCCAGATCAAATTTGCAATATTTTCCCTTAAAATCCATATAACTGCCACATATTTAGTACTCATTTTGTTCAAGTTTTAAAGCCAACACCAACTGCCATTTTGCACTCTGAAATAATTAACAAATGGAAGAATATAGGTATTACTTGTGCCAATAGGACACAGGTGCATTATCTGTAGGGCATATTTTTCTTTTTTGTACCTTACATATTGTGAGTGTGATTACATTAATGGCATTCATGATGCTGGGCAAAAATCAAAGTTACTTTTTTATTTCCATATGAGACACATGACTTTCCAAGGTATGACCCTCCAGATGATATTAAACTACAGCTCCCAGCATTCATGCTACCTGAATTTAGAGGGCCAATAGGAAATGACAGCCTCCCCCTGGCAACCATCATAGTTCTGCATTTTGCCTCCCTTTCTTTCACCCACCTGCCCAGCTCGCCTTCCAGTGGGAAGCCCCCTGGCCGCCACCACTGCTCTGTGATCTGCTCACTTGCTCATCCACCCAGCTCTCCCTCCAGCTGCCCACAGAGAGTTGTCCTTGCAGATGATTGGTCATGTTGCATTGTTCACAAATGACTTGCCAATGGCAAGCTGGCCTCAGTGACTTGGCCATGCTGAATTGTCCCATTCTGAGATTCATGGTTTCTAGGTCAATGGATTTATGAGCACATTCTCCAGTGGTGGGATTCAAACATTTTATTACCGGTTCTGTGGGCATGGTATGATTTGGTGGGTGTGGCTTGGTGGGCATGGCAGGGGAAGGATACTACAAAATCTCCATTCCCTCCCCACCCCACTAACCTGCTTTCCAGCTCCATTCTCCTGTGCAGGGCAACAAAGGAAGACCCAGCCAATCAGCTGGGATTTGGGAGGCAGAGAATAGATGGGGTGGGGCCAGTCAGAAGTGGTATTTGCTAGTTCTCCGAACTACTCAAAATTTCTGCTACCAGTTCTCCAGAACTGGTCAGAACCTGCTGAATACCACCTCTGACATTTTCACTCCAGAACATATAATTAGTACAAGACTTTATTTCCCTTGTTCTTCACAAAATATCCATCATTAATTGCTCCCCAAATGTTCATTGTTATCAGCTACTTTTGTTGCTGTTCTTGTTTCACACTTAGGAAGCATAAATCCATGGGTGGTTCCTCAAATTGCCCAAAGGTTCTGGGACTACCTTCTGTCCACTTCTGGTGCATTATTGAACTACATTATAATAAGTGCCTTCAAAATTAAAGCTTTAGTTGTCAACAGATGTTTTAATCAGATATCAGGAAGTCATATAACTGAAATTGCTTTAAAATCCAAATGGAGGCATTAATAGCCATTAATAGTCTTTTTCTTCATAAGGCATGATGTCAGATAATTTGATGCAAGATTGCTTTGTTTGCTGCAATATCTTCGATTCCTGTGGAATTGCCGTCCATATTGCAATCCATATTTCCACAACTCAATTCTCCAAGGTGGCTTCCTGCTTATCACTGTAAGAAATATAATACAAATATACCAAGCATAAAGAATGTTAAAAATAATGTTTCATAACATAATGTTGTATTGTGGAGTCCTTGGTGCTCTCTGAGCTTGGTTGTTTACTTGCAGATGTTTCATTACCCAACCATGTTGTATTCTCATTTGTATTCTAATTATCCAACTAAGTTGTATTCTCAGAAAATCTATTTGGTTCTAAAAGCAAATTAACCAAGGAGGCATAATCTGACTTCCATTATCTTTGGATGCTCAGTGGATCATATGAATAAATCTTGTTCATGCTTGCTTCATTTACCATAGAACATTTTTTTCCCAATCTATTCAGTTCAGTTTTAATAACATAGAAAATATTTTGCTGGAAAATGGTTGAAAACATATGGAGAAGTGAGAGGGGCATCCATCTTAGTTAGAATCCTGGTGTTCTTGTATTTTCTGGTCCCATTTCCTAAGATCCAGGGAGTTTCCAAATATCCAGCTCATTCTATTTCCAAGGCTTGGAAGGGAAAAAACAATTAGTTTTTAGATGTCCTGTTTGCTATTCGGAATTCATAAAACTGTCTTATATCCACAGGAATGGCAGGCTGTTTCCAGAGGAGGAGGGGGGGAGTAGTCTGCCAATCCACAGAGACATCACTGTCTTATAAATTTGGCACAAGCTCTTTGGAAACTATCCAGGTAAGCATCTTGAAGTCATGGAATCCTGTTTGAACTAGTTAATAGACAATTGAATTGTGCCATCCAGGCCCCATTGATAAATCTGTACTGAGAAAAAGGCAATCACTGTTGGATCTAGTGTGCCCTAGACCTAGAGGACTTAGAGGGATCTTGGTGTCCTAATGGATGATCACTGAAGTATGAGTCAGCAGTGTGCTGCAGTTGCTGCGAAAAAGCCAATGAAGTCCTAGGCTGCATCAACAGAGGGACAGCATCAAGATCATAGGAAGTCATAGTACCACTCTAAACTGCATTAGTGAGGCCAAACTTGGAATGCTACATCCAGTTCTGATCACCCCCATATTAAAAAGATGTTGAGACCCTATAAAGATTGCTGAGAAGAATGACAAAGACAGAGAATTGATGGCATTGGATAAGATACTATTAGGAACAGAGGGAAAAACAATCAAAATAATATACAACTATCTACTAGAATATAAAATGGAGGAGAAGCGAGTCAATGAAGTAATGATAAAATGGGCTCAAAAATTCAGTTATAATATTGAGTGAGACAACTGGCAAAAGTTATGGGAAAGAAATAGAAAATTAACATTGGCAACTTCATGTAAAGAGAACCAATATAAAATGTTTTACAGATGGCATCTTCCTCCAACTAGATTGACCAAAATTAGTAAAGGTATATCACGACATTGTTGGAAATATATCATAGAGATAGGGGTCTATTATCATACGTGGTGGAAATGTATAAAACCAAAAAAATACTGGTGGAAAATAAAGGTTTGGATAAAAGAGATGGTTAACCAGAAAGTAAATAAGACCGGAAACGTTCTTACTGGGAATTATTAATGAGAAATACAGTAAAAGAACAATATATTTAATGATACATATAATAACAGCTGCGAGATTGGTGTATGCCCAAAACTGGAAGAATGAAGTTACCCCTACAGAAATTGAAATAATAAGGAAAATATTAGTCTGTGCAGAGGTGGACAGACTAATTTTAGAAATCAAAGATAAGGATGAGACAGTATTATGAAATCTGGAGTAAAATGTATCAATGGCTAGAGTCAAGGAAAAAGAAAGGGTTGACGCTTTATAGGAATGAAAGGTGAAGTTTTGTAAACCCATGAGAATAGAATACAATGGACGTGTGAGTATAAAAGACAGTTGTAAATATGTATATAATTGTACATAAATGTACATAAATAGAAATAATATGCAGCTGGCACTATACTAATAACATAAGGGAAAAAGGAAATTAACTGTTATGTGTATCTCTGTGCTATAGCTTGTATGGCCACAATAATGGCCAAGAAAGTCGCACTGTGTTCAATTGTTTCCAATGTTATTCAATAAAATTTATTATAATTTTTTTTAAAGAAGAGCGACAAAGATAATAAGGGGTTTGGAAGCTAACTCGCAGGATGAAAGGAACTTAGGCATGTTTTAGCCTAACAAAGAGGTGGATTAGGGGCATAACATGATAGCTGTCTTCCAATACTTGGAAGAAGAGGGGGTTGATTTATTCTCCAAAGCACCTGAAGGAAGGTAGGACAAGAAGCAATGGGTGGAAACTAATCAAGGAGAGAAGCAACCTGGAACTGAGGAGAAATTTTCTGTCAAGGAGAACAAGCAATCAGTGGAACAGCTTGTCTGCAGAAGTTGTGGGTGCAGTTTTCAGAAAAGATTTGAGAACCATTTGTCCAGGAGGGGGATAAAGACTCCTGCCTAAGTCATCTTTTGTTTCATCCCAGTGAATTATCTTTGGTTTAAACAGAGAACAAGTCAGTGAATCTTACCCACGAGAGCCTTTTAGATACCTGTAAATCTCGACTTGATCAACCTTCTCTTTAAGTAGCTTAAACAGGCTCATCCCTTTTAAAATTCTTCACAGGGCTGGTTTCTACATCTCTTTGCTTCCTGATAAACCTGCTGCAGCTTGGCCTGTTTGGGATCCAGAAATATTTGTCTCAATGATGAAGGGAAAGAGTAGATTTCTGAGGGAAAAAAACAGCAGAGAAATGCCCATGAAATAGTCATCCAAAAAAGTTCTCAAACTTTATTAGAGGGCCCTACAGGGGGCTTTTAACAATTGCATTCAGCTAAATACCATAAACCTGCCCCTCACTGCTCCATTTTTCTTTGGAAACTTTCAGAATATGAGACAGGACACACACACACACACACACACACACTCACACACACAAAGGGGAAAAATCCTAAAAAACCAATCTTCTACTGCTGAGTGTGACTATTTCTTGTTGTTATTCAAATTATTAGCATGTTTTATGCACATATGAAATAAACTGCTTTATTCGGACATTTGTGCATTTTAACTACATTCATTTTTCAGCAAACTTCCATAATGTAAGGTTTATTAGACTGGCCTGCCTGAAACTTTGATCTGTCAAAGAAGATTTGCTAATTCTATGTTCATAATACACAGGAAAATAATGAATGCTAGGTCAAACGGTCACCTCTTTTTCATTCCATACTGTAATTTTAATCTCCAAATATTTTTTTCCAAAGAAAGCAAGCCAAGTAGACAAGGGGAAAACAACCTAATAGGGGAAAACCTCATCAATTTAAAGCCAGCCTCAGCATAGAAGGAAACAGCATCATTTTTTTTCTCCTCTAGGCAAGCTGCTTTAATACTGTATGATTTGCGATATCATACTGAATGCACGTTATTCCAACCACTGACAAATTTACAAATGCCTACGGTTCTTTTTATATAAAATTACAAATATTGAGGAATTATGCCTATTAGCATATGAACCAAAAGGTCATCAAAAGCTCTGAAGAAACAAATGTCTGCCAGGCAGAAGTGGTATCCAGCAGGTTCTGACCAGTTCTGGAGAACCGGTAGCAGAAATTTTGAGGAGTTCGGACAACCAGCAAATCCCACCTTGGGATGGCCCCGCCCCCATTTAACTGGCTCCGCCCCCATTTATTCCCTGCCTCCCATTGACTCCCAGCTGATTGGCTGGGTCTTCTTTGTGTGCCCTGCACAGGAGAACAGAGCTGGAAAGCAGGTTAGTGGGGTAGAGAGGGAATGGGGATTTTGCAGTAACCTTCCCCCTGGAGTGGAATAGGAATGAAGAATTTGCAGTATCCTTCCCCTGCCATGCCCACCAAACTACGCCATGCCCACAGAACCAGTAATAAAAAAAATTGAATCCCACCACTGTTGCCAGGCCACATCTCCATGGCATAATCAGTCCAACTCAATTTTAAATGTAACCCATATGAGAAAAGCAAACTTTTCCCCATTGTTTTTTGTCCCCTTCCTTGTCAAGTAAAATTCTCAATGGACTGTAACTGTATCTTATTTCTATGGTAACTGTACAAATTGCAGACTGCCTGTAATCCTAGGCATGATGATGTGGTATTTATCCAGTCTCTAAAACAAGGGAAGCTTATAAATAAAATGACTCTTTCCCTGTAATGTTAGAGCAGATATTCCCAATCTGTGCTTACTGTAACCCTCAGCCGATGTTACAACGTGCTATTCAGCATGGCTGAGAAAGCACTAAGCAGGATAAACCACTGGCCCAGCTGGATATACAAGGATTCCTAATACATAGCATTTAATCTCCTTTGAGGCAAGATACTTCATAGCAACAAGCACGAATCCTGAAGTGAAGTTGGGATGGCTCACTAAATATATATGTATAACTTTCTATATTTAAAAGCAAAATATCACTCATGCATCATCACAAAATCTCCAGAACAGTAAAGCCTACAAACTTGAAATTTGGCATGTATGTTCCTCTTGGCTTCTAGGGGATAACTAAGAAAGGATTTTTTGAACTGACCATCAGAGCATTAGTATTTTCTATATTATTATTATTAATACGCTCTGATGCTAAGGAGTTCTACTCCCCCTCCCCACCTAAAAAGAAATCTCTTCCAAATGCAAAACACAAACAGAGGAGAGGAGTTTCATTTTCACAGCAGCAACCAGCTTTAGTACAGAACAGTTGAGCTAAGCCACACCCAGGCTCCTTGCTGTCTCCTTCTTGCTCACATAGCAAATACTATTTCAGTTTCCAAACAGCCCTCAACTCTCACACACTGACAGGACGCTAGCCAGATGAATACCGATGAATGCTGGTAGGCAGAGGCAGAAATTTTTTCTCCTTATTTTTCTCTCCAAAAACCAGGCCCGGGTATCCACTAGTGTGTGTGTGTGTGTGTGTGTGTCTGTGTCTGTNCCTTCTTGCTCACACAGCAAATACTGTTTCAGTTTCCAAACAGCCCTCAACTCTCTCACACACTGACAGGATGCTAGGCAGATGAATACCGATGATGCTGGTAGGCAGAGGCAGAAATTTTTTCTCCTTATTTTTCTCCCCAAAAACTAAGCCTGATCACATAGTTTCATACCGAAGCACGGGTATCTAGCTGGTAGTCTGAGATTAAAAAAAAAAATACATACACAGACAAAAGGAGCAATTGCTACTCGAAATTCAGTTCTCAGTCCTCTTCAACTACAGAAACAAATTATATTATGAAGGTGAATTCTTTACCACTACTATATTAGCATTGGCGTTTAAAAACTTTCGGGGAAATGCTTAAAATAAAAAAGTAAAATTCTTGTAGATAAGAATTTATTTGCCAATTCATTTTCATTCCTCTCTAGGCTACTCCTCGAAACACAAACCATCTGCTTTTTTTTTAATCAATTTACTGTACTCTATACACTCAATAGCTGCTCTTGGTTTTGGCAAGTCCCTACCCAAACAGCAATAGAAAAATGAACCTTCTTTTTCCTCCCTCATTTTCTCTGTACTTTTTTGAATTCCATTTAGGAAAACAGGCTCACAGTATGAGAATCATTATTCTACAACCAATGAAAACACAATGCATGGGGCCTTTTCCACCCATATATATGAATAGGCATTAAGCATAGTAGGGAACCTTTAGTTGTTGTATTTCTAGTAATTATTTTGACAAAGTGATAGCAGCAAGCAGAGTGTATATATAAAGAAGCACTCTTTAAAACTAAAATCTTAAGTTAGAGTACATACATGTATGTCTAGTTCTAAATCTTTCTGGTTAAAGAAATGTATTTACTCCCCTGCATTTCATTTCTGGTTATAGGAAGCTTGGCAGTGGAAGTATCATATTATGTACACTTGTTTTGTATCCTACCTTGTTGGCTAGTACAAGGAAAAAATGGATTATTTCTATTGTGACCACACACAACTTTTTAAAGGAACAGTAGGGAAAACATGCCAAAGATCTAATTTGAATTATTTTATTTTCATTTTTCTTTTACTGTATGCAGTTCATTTTGGTAGATTTAATACACCTCTCTAAAAGAAGTTAAATATGAAAAGATTCCATTGCTTTAAAGGAAAAAGTGCCAATAAATCATAACAAAATACAGTCTATTCCATATTATTCCTTTGCTAGTAAATATATGTTGATGTTCCTAAACTGATTTTCCTTAAATAGTCATTATTAAAATATAATGCTTGGTCTTTCAAATCATTTCAGAATTATTTCATTGGCTTGATAAAGACAAGCTTGTAAATGATTGCTTGCCTGCTTGTTTGCGATGAATAAAAATTGCCTCCAAAGAAATTCAGTATAGAGAATCTTGAAATCAGAATGTGATTGACTATTGTTTTTCCAAACTATTGATGCATAAGTGTGCTAGCTTCCTAAAAACGTACGATCCTTAAAAACCACCTGAATGAAGGTCTCGACGACATAAACAACAGAATCATTGATCAGCGGTTTGAAATGTCTGCAGTATAAATTGCTATTGGTATTAGGCCAATTAGTATCAATACAATGTCTAACTAATTCCTGCATTCTCTTATGGTACATGCTGTTTCCTTGTGACAAATTTTAGTTCATAAGCTCTTGAAAATAGGAACAATATCACTACACACAGTGATACACTGTATAAATAAGTAGTAATTTCCATGGCAATTGCCACAGAATTCTAGAATTATTGGAGGTCCCTAATTCTCTCACAGGATTTCTGATCCGATAAACAGAATTATTGCTCCAATATGCTAAGACTAAGCACACAAAAAAAGTAATAAACACTTTATGTGATAGTAACTCTTAAGATCAAAATGCTTCTGATAATCAGAAAAGCCAGATAAGGTGAGTACACTGATTTCACTCAAGATGTTACTATAACAGGGCTAGAATGGATTATTTTCTCTAAAAAAAATTAATAGTTAAGGAAATATGCCTATAGAACCAGTTTCTAGTTTAGATAAGAGATCACAAAATTTCTTGTCTCTACAGCCTCAGCATGTACAACTGTAAGTCGTCAGCTCAGCATGCTAGGCGTACAGTATATTGAAACAGACATGCCAGCAGCAATGAACAGTGGAAACAGCAAATGAAATCACAGAACTCCTCAGTATAAATGTTGATGAAATACAGTGAGAAGAAGGGCTCCTTATTCTGCAGTGCTTCACATGGTCACAGATTGGACTCTGCTGTAGCTTCACTCTTAGCTATAAATATTGAGCTATCTGACTCGCATGTGTATTCTCCCCCTCAAGGTATTTTCCAAGGTGTTAAAATAAATATATTCATGTTTTATTGGGAACTGTGCCATTTAGGTGGGTAAGCATACACAAACATTTTGCTGAATAGTCACAGTTACTGGTGAGCTTTATTAATAAGATGCCAATATGTTCATAACAGATATATCAGAGTTAACATATCAGATATCACATATCAGAGTTGGAAGAGACCTTATAGGTCATATAGTCCAAACCTCTGCCCAGGCAGGAGACCCTACACCATTTCTGACAGATGGCAGTCCAATCTCTTCCTGAAAGTCTCAAGTGATGGTACTCCCACAACTTCCAAGGGCAAGCTCTTCCATTGGTCGATTGTTCTCACTGTCAGAAAGTTTCTCCTTTTTTCCAGGTTGAATCTCTCCTTGTTCAGTCTCCATCCATTATTCCTTGTCTGGCCTACAGGCGCTTTAGAAAATAGCTTGACCCTTTTCCTTTCTGTGGCAGCCCCTCAAATATTGGAAGACTGCTATCATGTTTCCCCTGGTCCTTCTCTTTACTAGACAAGCCAAGCCCAGTTCCTGTAACCATTATTCATATGCTTTAGTCTCCGGTCCCCTAATCATCCTGGTTGCTCTTCTCTGTACTTTTTGTAGAGTCTCAACATCTTTTTTATAATGTGGTGAACAAAACTGGATGCAGTACTCTAGGTGTGGTCTTACTAAGGCTTTATAGAGTAGTATTAATACCTCCCTTGATCTTGATTGTATCCCTCTGTTAATACAATTTAGGATTACATTAGCTTTTTTGGCTGCTGCTGCCCACTGCTGGCTCATATTTAGCTGGTTGTCCACTAAGACTCCAAGATCCCTCTCACAGTTACTGCTATTGAGCCTGGCTTCACCCAGTCTATATGTGTACTTTAGGTTTTTCTTGCCTAAGTGTAGGACTTTACTTTTCTCTATATTGAATTTCATTTTGTTAGATATGGCCCAGTGTTCTAGTCTGTCAAGACCCATCTGGATCTTGAGCCTATCTTCTTGAGCGTTCGCTATTCCTGCCAGCTTAGTATCATCTGCAAATTTGGTAAGTTCCCCTTCTATTCCCTTATCTAAGTCATTAATGAAGATATTGAAGAATACTAGGCCTAAGACAGAACCTTGTGGCACCCCACTGCTTATTTCCCTTCATATTAATATAATAAAGCCAGATAAAATGACTGTATAAAATGGCATTGCATTTTTCCCTTTAGTTCTAAAAAAAAGTATCTTAGATATTGAAGAGTGTAAAAAGGGAAAGTGAACTAGGACATGCGTGGAAAATTTCAAAGAGTATTTATGTTCAAAGGTTAATATTTGGGGTTTGCAAAACTCAGTAAGTGATTATGATTTTTAGGCTTTACTGGGATTTTAGATAACACATAGCCCTGGCGTTTATATAACCTACCTTCTTAACTCACATCTAGACAAATAAAAACCCTATGCATCTTCTTTTTTATTTGATAAATAATAAGAAAACGATTCTCCATCTATATTTGTTGGATTAAAATCAGGAGAGGAGGGTTATCATAACTGTGCCATGATTTTTAAATAGTATTCCACATTTTATCATGGGATTGAGAAACTATCTTAGTAGGAAACACGATTAAGTACTTGGAAGTTTAATCAATCTTTTAAGCTTTTCGATAACAGAATACACACATAAGCATAAACATTATTTTCTTAGGAAACGTTGACATGGGAGAAAAAAGGTTCCTTTATCTGAGCGGATGAGACTAGGGATACTAAAGGGTTAAGCATTCCTGATCTGGGGTATTAGAAGATGGCATTTTGGTAAGTGAGGAACAGAAGAGGATATTGTTTAATAAATGGCTTGACTTGTGCCATAATGATCTAAGTTTGGCTAAACAAAGGTCCAAAAACCCACAGGCACACCCTTGCAACCGAGGGAGAGATTCTCTAGACTATATCGTCTTAATATGTAATCATTGGCCTGTTAGCTCTTTAAATTTAAAGCGCAAAGTGCAGCTTTTTTTAAAATCAGGGAAACTAAGCTAGTGATTCAACTGAAACCTTTCAGTGAATATGCTAATGAGGAAGGAAATTAAGATGTTCTCCCAGGCTCTGGATCTCTGCAGTCACTAACTGTAGATCTTTTCTGCCAATCTCAAAAGCATGGAAGCAAAGCAGCAGCCACATAACTAATCTTTCTTCTTCTTTTTTTATTTTGCCAGGCTATAGATCTCCTTCCTTCAACAAAAGATACATATTCTCCCAAACCCACATACAGTAGAATCTTTCTAAATAGGAAAAAATAAATAAACAAAACGACGCAGCAAATGCCTTTCTACAGTATTCCCCATTTAATCACAAGAACTAATTCTTTCCCCTTTCTTTCAAGCAATGTGCTGCTTTTCAGCTTCTTGCACATATTAAGAACCTATTAATTACTGAAAGTGAAGCTGCACTCTTCTAACCTTAATTCCTCCCATATTCTTTATAATTAGCCAGTAGTGCATGTGTTATTAGTGTGACAGAGGCAAAGTTATGGAAGAGGTTTTCTTACATTTATCTTTTTTTCATTTTGGGTTTTAGTACGATGATGTATAACCTCCCTAATTTATGATGACAAACATATTTCAACTTTAAATCATATGTATGGAGTATGGAGTGGTACCAGGAAAGCATACGATGAATTGCACTGATATGCAAAAACTTCTTCCGGTCAGAAATAATTGAGTTACAGGACTAAGTCTTGAAAAGTAGCCCCAAAGTTTGCTTAGTTTGGTTAATTTTTCAGCTTGAAGACACTACTAAAATAAGGTAAATAGGTGAAACATCAATTCATGTAGGTCTTTCCTATAAAAATATAGTGAAAGGAACCTTAGATATAATAATCCTTTTAAAAATAATTGTATTTAGGAAATTATATATAATTGTTAAAATATGGGTTTTAATGCACATATAGATACAGATGATAATGATGAAATATATTTCTCTAATTGTGAAAATGAAAGGAACCTTACAAGCAGCATACCATCATATTTCTCCATAGGAATGCTGATTTTCAGATTATTCAGTATTCAATCTATATCGACAAAAAAGCTGATTATTTCCTCTGCACAGTACAGTTAAAATAAAGAGTTCCTCTGTTCTATAAATTAGGATATTACATACTTAAAAAACTAAGGCTGATCTGTTACTAGATGATGGTTATTTTTTTCAGTCATTCTATAAGCAGTCTAATTTCAATCACAGATCTACATTTTGCTAAATTTAGACACCAGAGCTATAGTGCTTGAGAACATAAAATGGTGAAGAAGAAAAAGTCAAATGTCACAGTTTTTGCTTCCACTAGACAGTAGTCTAGGTATTCTTCTACCTGTTGTCTAGTCCACTATTACATCGGAATGCACTGCAACATGTTTTCCCCTCTAAAGTGATACAAACTATTCTTAATTCTTATAAAACTGCTACCAACGGTATTCCTCACCGTGAAATAAAATCTCCCTTATCGGTGAGCCTCATACATTTGATCAGTGCCAATTAAGCATGAATCTGTATACAGATATTCCTACGTGATAGTAAGATTAAATAAACTTAAAATAATAAGTGTCAGGTGCCAATCATGATGCATTTAATGAAAGAATCAGAGGTCTAAGTCCTCAACAGGAGCTGAAGAAGAAAAAAACTGTACAAAGATTATAACTTTTCTCACTGGCTTCCTTCAGGATTTAGTAAAATAGGATCGGCATTGATACCATTGGATGAGCCCATTTAACTGATACATAACATCCTTTCTTGGGAAACGATCTCAGTTCTCCTTTTCAAGCTAGCAAAACTGGTGGCATAGGCAGCTATTAACAACCACACCATAACAGTCTGACTTGCTAAAACATGCAGATGCGTGCATTTCTTTTCCATCCAACTTCACACACATACACACACATATACACACACAAATCTGGAGCAACAGAGCTGAAACACTGGACACATAGCAAGGTTGTTAAGTGGCATCAAAAGGTGGACAAAGGAAAATCTTGGCTAGTCAAAGAGGGTCCCGGTGAGCAAACTGTAACACCATTTTCTCCCAAGAGGCTCTTGTACTCCTTCTGTTCTCTTGTACTCCCAAGAGAACAAAAAAAGAATGAGAGCACCAGAATGTGGGGGGAAATTAAATGAAAGAGTTTTCTTCTTGCAGCAGAGAAACCGGATGAAATCCATCATGGTGGGTATCCCAAGACCACAGCCATAGATAAGGTGGCTGGGAATTCTTCCAGTTTTAACCCCAAACATATTTTGAGGGCCCCCAGCACACACATACACACTCTCTCCCTTCCTCTCCCTCTCTCTTTCTCCCTCCCTCCCTCTCTCCCTCCCCCCCCTCAAAGGTCAATCTTTATTTATATAGAAGCTGGCCTTTCAGCACCATTTTGAAGCATGTCAGATATTTCAATTCCTTGTTCTCTATTCAAAGTGAGTAAAATGAGATCAGAGACAGTAAAGAGCCAGGCTCCACTTGTCACCTGCAGTTGCTCCAGGGATGTAGCTGAGGGAAGGAACTTCAGTGCACAAAAAACACAACTTGCTTTTGCTCCAAACTCTGCAAACCTCAGAGCACAAATCTCAGAAAAAAATAGAAAGATGTCCTCTTCGCCCCTTGCCTTGCTCCCCACCCCTCTGGAAACCCAAAGTAATTCAAAGGAAACCAAGAAGAAGAAGGGTGAGGGAGGGAAGGAAGGAGGAAGGGGAAGGTTAGGGGCTTTGCTCCCCACCCCTCTAGAAACCCAAAGTAATTCAAAGGAAACCAAGAAGAAGAAGGGGGAGGGAGGGAAGGAAGGAAGAAGGGGAAGGCTAGGGGAATCTCCATGGATGCTCACTTCATAAAATGACCCCATCACTTTAGAGGGCAGCAATGTAACATAATTAAGAGCACCTATACACGTGGGATAGATAGCAGAATCAGGACAGAAATGTTTGAATGTTGTATTCTTTTCAGTATTTTTCTAATAAAATAAAAAATAAATGAGGGCAGTAAAAACCAAAGAGCAAAGAATTTTTTCAAGAAGCCAACTACCGAAAGAGACTTTTGCTGCGTGCTGGTCACACACACGAAGCTGAGTTTTAACAAGGAGCTTCAAGGGAAACAAGAGAGAGGCCAGTTCCAACAGTGGCAGGTGCTGTTATCTTGGAGTGGCAGAATCATGGTTACCAGTACCTCTCCCACATGTCCGCTCACACATACACAGAGATATAAAACACTGCTTGCCAACTTGAAAAAGGCCAGCTAATGAGAGGCAAAGGGAATTCAGAAGCTATTGGTGTGTGTAGGAGGGCGGGGAGGAAATGGAATGAATTGTGGGGCCAGGGCCAACAATCATCTGGAAGTTGTGTAATTCTCCAATATTTTGTCCACCTCAATTTCAAAGATAAAAGAATCCCAAACAAGCCAATGTGGGTCGATTGGCCAGTGGTAATGGAGTGATCCCCGAATGTGGGTCTCTGCCTGCCTGCCTGCCTCCATGCAAGAGCATAGAGAAGGCTGGCAAAACCTACACACACACACACACAGAAACAGCAGAACAGGCTTTGCCATTTTGTTTTTTAGATCTGAGCATCAAAGGAAGAGCTTCTGTAGAAGCTGGATGGAAAGAGAAGAGAGCCCAAGGAGGATGACTCAAGCGCTGCTCTCCTTTCCTGCTGGCTTTTCTGCAACTAAGCGAAAGGTACAAAGTGCTTAGCTAAGCCGGTCGGGGCAGGCTAATCTCAGAGCCAGCTTCTTCTCGGTGGGCAGAGGGGGGAAAAAAGGTGGCATGTGGGGGCAAAAGAGCTCATGCCCGCTCGGAAGTGGAAGCATCTTCTTTTTAAAAGGATTGGGGGGGGGAGGAAGCCTTGAAGCATTTTCTCCCCCACTCATCCGTCAAACCCTCCCCCCACCACCACCACCACCCATCCAACATCCATGTATGCACCTCCCCTCCATCCCTCCATCCCGGGATAGTCCCGGACACAAGGCAACAACAGACCATCCACAAAACACAGGAGAGCCATACGGCCGGGTGGAACAGCAGGTGCCGTTTGCCCGCACCGCCTGACCGAGTGGGCGGTGGGCAGAAAGGGCAAGGGGCCGTCATGCCGACGCGCCCGCTCTAACAAACGTCCCCTCGAGGGGTGTCTCGGTCAGGCAATGCCCGGCAGGGAGACCAAAGCAAAGCCCACCCGGCCCGGGAAGGAAACCCTTCCCCCCTTCCCCCCTCCCCCCCCCCGAAGCCTTCGGTTCGTGCACCATCCTCTTTTGCCTCCTCCGAAGGAGGCAGCTCCGCTTGGTGGAAGAAAAGAAAAAAAAAACACACACACAACTCCGCGGCGCCACCGCTGCTTACCCTGAGCTGCAGTGAGGAAGCCGCGCGCTGAGCGCCACCAGCAAAGCCTCGAATCGCTTCCACGCAGTCATCTCTGCAGTTATTCCACACACATAAGAGAGGAGCGGCGGGCGAACCAGCGCTTAGCGGGAAGCAGCGAGGAAGGAGGCTGGTTGGCGGGGCGCGCGGGCGGGCGGTGGAACGCGCGAGTGGTTTGTGTGTGTGGGGGGGGGGGGGGTCGGTGAGAGACCTCGCGGGGACGCCCTCAGTTGCGAGCGCGGGCTTCTCGTCGGGCCCCAGTGCCGGAGGGGCGAAAGACCGCCGGGGCCAAAGAGTCACCAGGCGATGCCAAAGGCGGCGGCGCAGCGGCCAGCGAAGCTCCGGGTGCCGCGAGCGGCAGAGCTTCGACGCCTCCTCCGCAAGACTGCCTGCCTGCCTGCCTCCGCTCGGCTCCTTCTCATAGCATCAAGTGCCGGCGAGCCCACTGCGGGACGGGCGCGCTGGGAAGGGATCCTCCGCTCCGGCGACTCTCTCCTCTTCCTTCCGAGGCAAGGAAAAACAACAGCCGGCAACCCTCGAGACGAACGTCGACGAAGAGAAGCCAGGCACGGGAAGGCGAAGAGAAAGCCACAGGGGAGGAAGGAGCGGGCAGGCCTGTTGGAGAAGCAGCAGCAGCCGCGAAGAAGAAGAAGAAGAAGAAAGAGCGGAGGAGGAGGAAGAAGAAGAAGGGAAAGGGCGCCGGCGTGAATGGAAGGGGTCGCCCCCGTCCCCCGTCTGGAGCAGACAGAGGGATGAAAGTCCAACGGGGCGAGCAGAGCTGCTAGCGCCAGAAAGAAGATGCTCAGGCTGCTGCCCGCGCCACCGCCGCCGTAGCTACTGCTGCTGCTCCGCCGGACTCAACCATCTCTTCCCACGAGAGGGGATGGAGACTGAAGCAGCGGCGGCAAGCGCGCCCACCGAAGCCGGTGCCAGCCAGCAGCCGCCTTCTCGCACCCCTCCGCGCCTCAGGGAAGGAAAAGCTAGGAACACCGGGGCGGGTGGGAAGCAACTTTTTCTTTTCTTTTTTTTTTTTTTGGGGGGGGTGGGGTGGTGGAAGGTGGGTCTCTTCAGGTAGGGGAAATGCTTTCCCAGGAGAAGACGAGCGCGGGACCAAGGTGAAGAGAGCTGCCCGCTTGGAATTGCCTGAGGCGGCCGCGGGGCCTGAGGGGCAAGTTCCTGTCTGGTTGCCCGTGGACTTCTGAGCGAGTTTGCTGCTCCCGTCGAGGAAGACATCAACCCCCCTGCGTAGGAGTTGAAACAACACACAAACACAACGGTGGGGGGGGGGGAGGGGGAGTCGAGTCTGGCTTCCTGGAATCTTCCCTGCCCTTTTCTCCTCAGGCGGCTTGGGTTTATAGAACGTCTTTGAATTTATTTATTTTATTTG
This sequence comes from Laticauda laticaudata, assembly GCA_004320025.1. Lineage (NCBI taxonomy): Eukaryota > Metazoa > Chordata > Lepidosauria > Squamata > Elapidae > Laticauda > Laticauda laticaudata. The sequence goes on from BHFT01021895.1 coordinate 22,222, forward strand.
TCTGTATTTCCTATTCTTAGCTGCCTCAAATGCACCTCCAATGCTTTGAATCACCACAACGTTCCATTTTCTCTTCAAAGACATGGGGCCCACCTCAAAAAGCAAAGGGCCTTGTTGACCAGCATCTCCCTTTCTGCTGGTTTGGCTGCAAAGTAATTCCTAAAGTAGCTCTCCCAGGACAGCAGGTAGAAAACTGAAATGGATAGGCTGGTTTATTCCAGCATCATGGTTGATGCCAAGATAGGGAGGAAAATAAATTTAACGAAATAACAACTTGGACAAATTATTAACGCCCTTTGACTATATATATATAATAATAGTAATATATTATATATATATACATATATATATATATATATATATATATATATATATATAATATATATATATATATTACTCTTCTCCCAGGAGGGGTGGAAATCTGCAGAGAGAAAATGATTCCCAGTAATGACAATGTCTCCCAGCAGAGAGAATTTTAAAAGGGAAGGCAATGCCAGATGAGGAGCCCAATTATTTTCCCAATAAAACAGATTATTAATGCTAGGCTATTTTTTATAAGTGGCATTTAAATCAGGTTAAATCTGCTGCTTCCGTGATTCCCTTCTCTTCATTAGCCACATTTGCAAGTGACCCATTGAGGACAAGGAACCGTAATTGGAATCTCTTAATGCAAATTGTTGCATAGGCTTGCACTCACTCATCAGACAGAAAAAGTGAGCAAGTGAGCAAACAACCCTTCAAGCCTCACTGAACAGGCCTCGGGTTTTTCACCATCAGCATCCCGAGAAAGAGCTAAACAACTTTACTTGATTGATGATTAAGTTGTTCTCCTAGGCCTGCAATGTTCATATATTTGACGAGGTCCATTTTACAGTGTGCAATAAAAGCAGTCAAGGTGTGGATGTTACTTTAAAGACATTTTGGAGTGGAATGGAGAGTATGCATTTCAGCTGTTCATCAAGGCAGACACAAATATTTGGAAGTGTAAACAGAACTGAAGTCCATATAATTTTCATATTTCAATACTTTCCCACTCTATTATGTTCCTAATGATGAGCATCACCAAGAAAAATGAATCTTTCTAAACCAATTCCAGATTTGCTTTGAGAAAATGTGACCCTCCCTCCTTCCCTCTCCATTGTGTGTGTATGAATGACAAAAATCCAAATGTCCAAAAACCCCATGTATCAAAAAGGTTTTATAGTCTTAAGTAAATGCTTTTTAAAATCTACCTTGGATCATTTTGGATTTCCCTACCACCACCAAACCCTTGCAAATTATCAAGCTACAAAGGAGTATAATATGGTTTATCCCCTCAGCTATGTTCTACAATGTTTGTCTACTTATGCTGGCAATCAAAATAGTAAGGATCATAAGATGAGTTTCTCCATAATTACTTACGATAAATTCTTGGTAAAATATGTAAAAGTGTTCTTGCTCTTTGTTGATACAATGTTGGAACTAGCTGACATGGGCAAAGTAGTCTGACTTTTAATCGACTTGTATTTATAAGTTAATGTTCACACCTGTGAGAGGTGGGAAATCCTCAGACAATAGAATTCCATCTGAGAGATGTAGCATTGCTGCCATCTACTGGTAGATTTTATTTCAGATGCTGTGCCAGACAATTGAAAGCTCATTTAACTTGAAAATCCAAAAGGATTTATTAATCTAGTTAAAATAAGAAAGGCATTCTTTCCTCTGAGAAGCCCAGCTCTCTGCTTATTCAGATGCCATTTTTTTCAGTGCAGTTCAGACTGGAACAAGTCCAGCTTGGAGCACATGTGTCTTCAGGAATAAATCAGTGTCCTGATGCAAACAAGGAAAGTCTCCAACAATCAGGAAAGGAAAGGAAAGGAAAGGAAAGGAAAGGAAAGGAAAGGAAAGGAAAGGAAAACAGAGGAGCAAACTACTAGGGATCCTTTTCAGCCAGTAAGTCCTAATAACTCACTATATTTTTTCATTATTTCATTCTACTTCCTCACAGTACAAAAGCTTTCTTCGAATCAGTGTAGCTTGGCTTGGTCTTCGTTGCTTTCCCAGCAGCAAAATAACAACAACAACAACAACACAAGTGTAATCTGGTTTAATAGCCAGACAACATCTTATAGAGTATGCATAGGTATATAAGTGTATGGCAGAATCCTTCATGTCAACATTTTCACCTATTCAGATTTTCCTGAAAGATGTCTCATTTTCGTTCTTCAATAAAATAAAGCAATTTTCTCAAAACTCGACATAAACTGAGAAATATCCAAGTTATAGAAGCCATGGGAGAAATAAACACTTCTAGTTCTCAGTAAGACAAGCTTTGAAAATATGGGGAAAAAAACAAAGCTGGAAAAACATCCTATGCATACAGTTATTGTTTTGTAATGAAATTACCATTTTATTTCTTTCAAGTTGCCATAAGCATTTCCTATTTAATGAAATTAGTTTTCTTTCCCTCCAAATGGAAACTGTTTCACTTCAGCCAGCTTCTCATGAAAACATGCAAGCTAAGCTTCATTATTATATATGACACCAAGCTTCAGATTTGACTCCTAGGATACAATCCTATGCCTGTCAGCATATTGGGAGGATCTGAAGGCCAGGCTTAAAGAACTGGTCACTCAGACCACATTTTGAAAAATTAAATGTTTCAAGTTATTCTCACTCTTCTTCTCAAGCAACAGGCCTGCTTCATCTTTCATTCTTTTCCAGGTGGAATTCTATGCTACAGATTCCATAGAACAGGATTAGAATTGGTTTCAAGTAAGATTGGGATTCCTTTTACTTGGAAAACCATGGAATGATAAACATCTGAATCTTTTATTCAAACACTGATATTTTTGCAAAGAGAGCAGAAATGAAAGTAATTTACTCTAATTGGATTAGGAAAAAAAAAGAGCTTTCTATTGTTATGTGTTAGTGTTATGAACAACACTGGTCTAGACAGCACAAACACTAATCCTGATAGTCAACAAAAACTGTTCTTGTTTATTTAATCTGCAACTATGAAATCTGGCCAGACAAGGGCAATACTTTTGCCCAGTCAAAGGAGGAATAGCATTAGCATGATCAATAAAGCACCTTTGAATTTTCTCAAATACCATAGTTTACTATGAATTCCACTACTATTAATGAGAAAATCAGAATTCTTATCATATTATCAAACAGATAATAATACAGAAGGAAGATCAGGGGTAGATCATAGCAGACCATAAATAGTTAGTCACTGGGAAGAAAAGAATGTAGAAAGAGGTGTTTGGCTTTGAGAAATTCAAGTAACTCGATTCCAGCTTTTGGTTTTTTGTTTAAAGGTGGAAGTGGTCAAATTGCAGAGGGGTTGTTATCTGGTAAATAAGACTCCCTGCTTTAATTTTAAAGTATGATTTAATTCTGTTTACTGATGCCTAGCATGAATAGCTCATCCAGAACTGCTTTACATTCCTATCTTGTAATAGGCAATGCATGTACAATTCCATTTATTGACCTCTAAAGAGGGCTAAACCTTGTTTCTTTTGTCAGTGCTGTGCACTTAGCAGATTTACTTATTTGTCATACTTACACAGAGGAGGCTTTGATGCCTATGCATATGTGGTACATTCAGCAGTGGCTAGTAATAAATTTCTAAAGCTGGATGGGATAATTGTATCAATCATTCAGGTCTCCTGAATGCAGTAACTAATCTTGCTGGCACAGTTCAAGTATTCCTTCTGCATTTCATAAAAGAGAAAACAACACACAAAAATCAGCTTCCTCATCCATTACAAGCCCCTACATACTCTTAATGGCTATCATTTCCATTGCCACCTGTTGCCTGTGATTTACTGTTTATAAGCTGCAGTTTACAGTTTGTAAACTACAGCTAGTGGCAACCGGAAGTAAATACCAGTGGAGGATACATTAGCCCCTGGCAAATTAGTATGCTTTGTATTGCCATGATAAATCTAAGACTTTCAAATCACTTCCAGACTATTGCTTAAATAAAACACAAAGTCCAATAGCTTGGGCAAGTTATAAGCATAATTGAAATCAAGAAAATACAGATATTATAGGGAATGAAACAGGAGAATTTGTAAAAACAAAGAGATACAAGTTAGGCAATAAAAACACAGTGAAATGAATTATGTCTATCTTAGTTTCAAATCTATGTTGCTAAACAAAGAATAATTTTTTAAAAAAACCTAAAATTGGTTAGTTTTTCTTTCTGTTTCAGAAAGAACTTCACCACTTCAGTGGTGAAGTTCCAATCAAAATAAGGCTTATTTATTGGTGCCCAGCTTGTTATAAGAAAATTCAAGGTTTATTGATTTCTTGACTAGTCCCCATTTGGCTATATTCATACATCACAAAGCCATGCATGAAGGTTTATAAAAATAGTAATAGCAATAGCACTTAGACAAAAACCACTTCATAGTGCTTTGCAGCCCCTCTAATCGGTTTACAGAGTCAGCATATTGCCCCCAACAGTCTGAGTCCTTATTTTACTGAGTCTGGAAGGATGGAAGGCTGACTCAACCTGGAGCCGATCAGAATCAAACTCCTGGCTGTGTAAAGTTAGTTTGCAATACTATATTCTAACCACTGTGCCACTACCACAACTACATGACTATATAGTAGAAAGCTTATCAGGATATGATGTGGTGTACCTGTGCTTACAGCAACCTCTTTTTCTATGCTGTGTCCTCTTGATACCTGCTTTCTTCTAACTCCAGATCGTACCTGAAGCGTAAAATAACCTTTCAGCATTCTGTTAGGTTTCTTCTTATCCTGACCTAGGTTTTGTCATGGATACGGTATGACACATTTCAGCCATTCTGTGGGTGGTACAGTAATATGACAGTAATATGAAAAATGCACTGCCTCCTCAGCTTGCTGTAGATGTGCTCCTTCACTGCTGATCCCTGGACAGTTTTCAAAGGCTGTTTTGCTGTGGACAGTGACAAATCTGGTTTTTCAATTCAAGTTCTCCCCTTCTAACAGGGGTGGGATTCTACCAGTTTGGGCAAACTGGTACCTCAGATACCAGCTGTGATCAGTTGTGAGTAAAATGGTTCACTCTGATGGTCAGCTGTTGGGCCCACCCATCCGGCCCGACTCTAATCTGTGCTTTATTTCCAGGTTTTCCAGTTCTAAACCCAATCTGCTGTGCCACACGAATCAGCTATTTTGCACACAAGGCTTGCAGCAGAAGGTGAGTTGCAAACACTTCATGAAGCATGTGCTCACTGAACCGGTTGTTACACCGGTTGAATCCCACCCTTGCCTTTTACCATCTAAATCCCTGGTTCATAGAACTGGAGAAACCTAAACTGTATCTGAAAGGCGAATGGAAGTAGGGTTACTGCACAATGAAGTGAAATTTGGCTCTCCTTCTGTTCCTTCACAGCTCAGCTGCAGTTTAGGCTTCTTTTGAATACTCTTGAGCAACACCAGAGCAAAGTGGGGTAAACCTGTCTATATAGTTGTCTCTCAAAAGTTGCTGCCTTTTTAGCCTCTTTCCATGCTAAGGAGAATAATGGATGATATTCTGGCCAGAGTAGAAGGAAAGCAAACTGCTGGAATCAACCGGTCATTGTCTTTAATAGGCCCTGTATGCTGAAAATAAAAACAAAGGTCCATTTGCCACCATTGTGCCTGTAGCAGAATATGGAACATCAACAAAGGTAGCAAAGTTGATGCCAGGATTCCTTTTTTGCCAGCTTAAGAACTAATAGACCAGAAGACCTTGAATATGATGCTTGAGTTTATTTCTCAATCTATAGGAAGCCCTACAAGTTATCCTGCTGGGCATTCCAAGCCCAGCCTGGATTCTGATGTTGAAGGCTTTGGCATATTTCCAGCAGAACCTATTTCCCCTTAAATAATATGCCAGAGGAAGGGTTTTTTCCCAAAGCTTATTGCTATCATAATAAAGTCAAATCCAATCTTTCATGGGCTGAAAAGACCGATTTTGCATGCATACAATTGCAGAAAAAGTTTCAAACAAGATTAATGTAACAAAACTGCAAAAGAAAAAAAAAGTAAGAACATATGACTGTGGACACAGTTGGGGATCAGGAATATAAATTCAATTTTGCACACTTAAATCTTATTTCATAAATACTGAGAGGGAGCATATATAAATTTCAGATATGGAGGTTCTTTTTATTGTAACTCCAGTCAGTTCTCATATAACACAATAGTTAGGCTTCTAGCATCTCTGTGGCTAAACGAAATCATGCAATATAAATAACAGGGCTTAGTAGTAAAAATGGGGTTAGGGCAGACTGCTCAAGAATGAAAGATACATTCATAACCAAACCATCACCAAACCCAATAAATAATCTTGATATTTTCTTGGCATTTCTTCTAATGTTGCCTGTTTTCGCCCCACAAAAAAAAAAATCTTATTCTCAGTCAATAAAGCTGTTCTTTTTCTTATCACCAGCATGTTTCTTTGACACATTTTCCCCAATTTGTTTACTTGGTTTGGATGGGCGCAGTAATAGCATTAAAAAAAAAAAATGAGGCGAAAGCTGCAGTAAACACTAACAAAGATATATGTAGCAACTGACTCAGGTGTGCAGTGAAGAAAGCAACAAGCTTTTGCATTCAAGTAAGTAATGCTCATCACATCCACTTGTTTGGGTACAAACTTGCAATGGGTAAATTATGCATAAACAAACAAGCTTAGTGCTGTACCACCACATCATTCCCTTATTTATCAATCATGTGTCAGTAAATTCATGCTATATGAACATGTACAGAACTGATGGTATCCATACCCTGTCCTGCATTTCTCAAATATTTGGGGATGTTTCTGTAAAGATTTGTATTGATAGCATTGGAACTTAGACAGTTTTCCCACAGTTGTTCTGACCAAGGCTTCCTGAGACAGTAACAATCACATGCTTAGTCCCCAAAACCCTCTTTTTATTTCAACAGCTGTGAATTATATTCACAGTAATGAGTCCCAAACAGTTTGTGAATTGTCCAACAGAAGTCTGCCATGGTGTTTTCGGGATAAGGCCAGTGGTGGGATTCAAATTTTTTTACTACTGGTTCTGTGGGCATGGCTGGATAGGTGTGGCAGTGGAAGGATACTGTAAAAACTCCAGTCAGAGGTGGCATTTGCTGGTTTTCCAAATTACTCAAAACTTCTGCTACCGGTTCTCCAGAACTGGTCAGAACCTGCTGAATAGCACCTCTGGATAAGGCTGATAAGCACCCACCTTTATCTTCCTTGAAATGCTGCCAATGACTAAATTGCCAATTAGCTATACAAGGCCAAACAGAGTACAATGTCAACACGGAGCTTCAAAGTTAAAACCGACTAGAACGAACAAAGTTGCTTCCTGCAAAGGCTCAAGTCCCTTTGTTCCTCCTTTATGTCTTATGGAAGGGGACAATCATCTCCAAGCCTTACTCCCAAGTCACCCCTTTTGTCTTAACTGTTCTTGCCTTCTGGCAGCTCTGCGCAAGTGTGCACCGGGATCAGGTTCCCCCTGTTCCTCTGTCTTGCTGATGTCAGATTCTGGAGGCTCCAGAGTCAGCACAAAACTCTCATATGGCCCTGGCCCCATCTCTGTGTCGGACTCAGATCCCTCGTCCAAGTCCTCCCCAGACTCCAGGACTGGCCCATGCTTCTCCTCACTGTCCAACTCTGCTGTCAGCTCCACAGGCCCTCAGCGGACCACAACAGCAGTGAGCATTCTCTCCTATGTGTAAAGTAGCTGGCTTAAGACATCTTTTCTTCAGTTCCTTCGTCCACTTTTATCTTTTCATAGCTGGCAGCTCAGTATGGAAGCTGAAGGCAGAGACTGGAACTTGGTCTCATTTCTGTCAAGGAGCACTCTAGCCAATGAGAATGGAAACCTAGCAGGTGGACAGGACAGCCCTGCTTCCACCAGCAGAGGGAAATCATTAGAGGTAGTCCCCAACTTACAACCACAATTGAGCCCAAAATTTCTGCTGCTAAGTGAGGTATTTTAAAATACATTTTCCCCTATTTTTGCCACAGTCGTTAAGTGAGTCATTGTATTTGTTAGATTAATAACATGGTTGTTAAACGAATCTGGTTTTGACTTTGCTTGTTAGAAGGTTGCAAAAGGTGATCACATGACCCTGGGACACTGCAACGGTCATAAATATGGGTCAGTTGCTAAGTGTAGGGATTTTGATCATGTGACCCATGGAGGTTCTGTAATGATTATTGTTATAAAAAAATCATCATAGGTCACTTTTTTCAGTGATGTAACTTCAAACAGTCATTAAACAAATGTTGTAAGCTGAGTACTACCTGTAGTATGAACACCAAAAGAGGTGACTCCTCCTTTTCAAGAGATTAAAGGTGGGCTGAGGATGATGTCATCTCTTCCAGCCCTACCAAAATGACAGGTAGACCATGCTGGCTCTTGGCTAGCAGGAAGTTCAGATCTGCTCAGAATACTTCCTTCTGCATCTTTAGCCCACAAATATCTTCCTACTGATTATTTTTACTTTTCTACTTGAAATGAATGTTCTTAATTTCAGTGTTCATATGTAATAGTCACAGGGTATAGTAGAGTCACTAGGGCAGTGGTGGCTAACCTTTTTGGGCTCCTGTGCCAAAAATTGTGTGTGGTTGGTGCACACACACTCACATGCCAGCACCCAGAATGCATTGCACCCCCATGCCCTCATCTCATGTGTGCACAATTCCCCCACACACACCACCCCCTTACCTGCACTGCACCTCACAGCTGATTTTTTGGCTGGTTTGAGGCCTTTTTTGCCAGAGTCTTGGAAAAAGCCTTTGGAAGGCTTTTCAGGCCAAATAATATGCCTGTTTCGTCACTTCTGATATTACAGGAAGTGACAAAATGGGCCTATTTGTCCAGAAAAGCCTCGCAGAGGCTTTTTCCAAACTTCTGAGAGGTTGAAAAGGCCTGAAACCAGCAGAAAAATCAGTTGTGAGGTGCACACATGCGCAGTGAGGTACGTTTGCCTGTGGCTCATGTGCCGGCACAAATGGCTCTGCATGCCACTTGTGACACGTGTGCCATAGGTTCACCATCATGGCACTAGGGAGTAAGATCCTGAAGGGTTGATTTTCATCATTTTGCATTTGCTTACAGGAGTTATAAGTTCACAACTTAGGGACAAAATACACTAATATTGTTTAGGGGGCACAATGCATAACTTACTAGATTTAGCTTTAGCAAATACTGGGTGGAACATAATATGTTTCTTTGCCTAATGGAACATTTTTTCACTCTGTCTCCCAAAGTTTGGTACTGCTAAGGAAGCACAAGAAACAAATTTGAAGAGGCTAAAGAAGCTAGAGTAGAGGGGAGGATTTCTAGCCACAATGTTCTCCATCTCTGCTATAGATGTTCTTTCAAAAGAGTTGCTTTCAGTTAAGGGCATTAGGCGTTTGCTCTCTCTACAGGGAAATCATACTGTAGTACATTCATTCATTGTATATTTTTAAAGGGGAAAAAATTGTAATTTGAGCTACAAAATAACATGAAATCTTATCACCAAATAGAAGGTTTCTTCCCTTTCTTCTTGTTTCCAAAGGTCAGCAATGTATTGCAAAACTAGTAAGATAAATCCTCCATAAGCATGTAAGGAAAAATATAAAGCAATTTGAGTTACAATTGTCCAGTTCATTTACTGGAATTCATATTTAGTAGAGTGGAGTAGAAGGATAGGATAGGATAGGATAGGATAGGATAGGATAGGATAGGATAGGATAGGATAGGATAGGACAGGACAGGACAGAATAGAAAATAGAATAGAGTAGAGTAGAGCAGGGCAGAGCAGAGCAGCACAGCACAGCACAGCACAGCACAGCATAGAATAGAATAGAATAATACATGCCTCAATGGAAGCCTGCACCTCTAAGCTTTCTCTCTTAAAGATGAGGGACCAATAGTATATTAGCATTGTTTTCATTCAACAGACTAAACACGTGCTTAGGGCACCAGGCCCAAAGGGGGCACCACAAAGTTAAGAATATGGCTTCATTTGTAGTTTGTCAGTGCTTAGGATAACAGTGAGCCTTAATCCACCACTGTGAGGGACCACAGAAGGAAAAAGAAAGTACCACTTCTTGTAAGAAGCACTGAAGTGGAGAACCTAAGAATATCAACCTTACAAGGAAAGCCAGTAAAAATACAGGAATAAAAAGGGAGCACTTTGCTTATTCTCTCCATAAGAGTGTGATAAAAAGGTGCAAACTATTAGTCTTTGGGAGCTGTATGTCCAATGTTTACAGCTTGCTCATATACTACCTCCCAGAAGATTTGGAGCATAATGACATCAGTATTCAGGTGACACTTGGTTCATTCTCTTCCTTTCCTTTCCACCTGAATTAGGAGAGGCTGTGCAGTTGCTTGACAGTTGCCTAGAGGCAAGCTGAAGCTGAATCCAGATAAAACAGAGGTGTTGTGGATTTCAGACCTGGGACTTTGGAAGGTGGCCTGACCTGGCTTTGGTCGCATTCCACTCAAAGGAGCAAGGGAGTAACTTGGAGTCTCTCCTTGATTCTAAGATCACCAGAGGCATACGTCACCTTAGGGACATAAAGGGCCTGTGCTTAACTTTGACTGCCATTCCAATTATTACCTGTTCTTAATACATTCTGACTTATTTTCTGTAATATACTGAAGACAGCCTGAAAGTTGTAGCTGGTGCCAAACACAGCCATTTAGTTAAGTAGGGCAGCTAAATGGAAACATGTGGCATGGATACTTAGAGTGCTCTCCGGTAAATAAAAAAGCCAAAACTGAGATCTTGATACTAGTTTATAAAGCCCTTAATGCCCAGAATCCAAATATTTAAAATACTGTTTCTTCTGGTTCTACTTTCTGTGCGCAGCCACATGAGATCAACTAGGGTAGCCACCTTTGTGGTCTCACCAGTGAGTCTTGTATGCAGTGCAGTGAATAAAAGGAGGATCTTTGCAATGGCTGGTGTCCCAGTTTTGGAGCTCTCTTCTGGAAAAAATACGCTTAAACCACATGGTCTTGCTTTAAACATCAGTAGAAGATATACTTGTTCACTTAAAGCTGTCGGAGGGTAACAACAGCCTGAGGACCAGACTGACTTTTAGAATTCCTCTTAACTGACCCTTATTTAAAGTATTGTACTTTTATTGCTGTTTTTATGAGGGTTTTGTTTACTGTTTATTGTTTTGTGAAATTATCTCTATGGAAATTTGCTTTTTTAAAAATATTCTTTCATCGTAACTTACTAGAGTTCTTGAAAAGAAGACCAGTAAACAAATCAATGATGTTTATAATATCTTTAACAGAATGAATCCAGAGAAAGTATCTTTCTTGATGCTTTTTTTTGTGTCCCCCCCCCCCAAAAAAAAAGCTGAATCGTCNTTTTTTGTGTCCCCCCCCCCCAAAAAAAAAGCTGAATCGTCCAGCAAACAGCTTTATGAGGATATAGTGAGGAGATTGAACCTACCTCAGTGGCAAATAAACAGTGCTGACTTTTTGCAAAATCCAAGGGGTCAAGTCCACCAAAGAAGCCCACTAGAATAGGCCCATCAAACTGTGCCTGCTTGGTAACTTATAACATTTCTTTAATATCTGAAATCACTCATATAAAATTATAGCAAAATTACAACATTTGGAAGTTTGGGAAGAATTTGAAGGAGGGGGACATGAGAGACAGAGGAACGGGGTGCCTTGGTGAATGTTCCTCACACCAACATCATGCATTTGGACTCTTGCAATGGTCCATACTTGAGGTCACTTTTCAAATCTACTCAGAAGCTTCAGTGGAGGCAAAATGCAACAGCTTGCATAATGGTAGGAGAGAATCATTTTGATGTTTCTCACCTCAGGCTACCCTTATGGTCATAGATTTAAGTTTTAAAAAAATTACTGTGGATGTTTTAATTGTCTTCTTTTGTGTATGCTGCCAACATTAATTGCAGTAGGATTGTGGAGAGACAAAAACAGTAAGTAAGCTTTCATAACACTGTTTGGTTTCTGTAAGTTGAATGAAAGATACTTTTTTTCTTCTTTGCGGGAATTCAAATGTATATCTGTATGCACATGGGTATTTAAATAAATAATATTTTTTAATCAATCTCACCACTTATCTATCATTTTCAAATATGAGAGGTTGATTGAACACAGTCACACAAAATATTTTACGAATTAAAAATTGTCAAATTAATACTGGCCATAAAAATACCTGAAGGAAGATGGGCTAGGAAAGAAAAACTGCAGAGCACCAGTAGCGTTGAAAAGAAAGAGTCAGATCATCTGCAGTAAAACAGCAAATTGCTTTCTGAGCATTATTTTCAGTTGGTTGTGATGCAGAAGAAATCTCATTCTAGCTTCAGTTTTACCCTGGATCTCAGTGCCATGTCTGATAGAGAGGAACTGTTTGCTTAGGCTTAACTTTGTACTTTTCTTGACTGCAACTTTTGCAAGGATTATCTAAACCTAGTTTTTCAAGTATCAGGATCTTCAACTCTGCAAAGGCTTTGGAAGATTCCCTGCATCAACAGAGGGATAGAATCAAGACCATGTGAAATGATAGTACTGCTTTATACTGCACTCGTGAGACCACATTTGATATACTGCACCCAATTCTGGTCATCATGATACAAAAAAGATGTTGAGCTCCTAGAAAATGCGCAGAAAAGAACAGCAAAGATGATTAAACCATAAGATGAACCCTTGAGAGAACTAGGTATGTCTAGTCTAGCAAAGAGAAGGTTTATGGGAGACATGACTGTGAGGAATGGAGTAGAATAGAATAGAATAGAATAGAATAGAATAACAGAATTGGAAGGAACCTTGGAGGTCTTCAAGCCCAATCCCATCTAGGCAGGAAGCCCTACACCACTTCAGACAAATGGTTGTCCACTCTCTTCTTAAAAACTTCCAGTGTTGGAGCATTCATAACTTCTGAAGGCAAGTTATTCCACTGATTAATTGTTCTAACTGTCAGGAAATTTCACCTTAGTTTTAAGTTGCTTCTCTCCTTGACTAATTGATTAGTTTCCATCCATTGTACTGCCTTCAGGTGCTTTGGAAAAGCTTGACTGTCTCTTCTTTGTGGCAAGCTGTCAGTTATTGGAAGACTGCTATCATGTCATCCCTAGTCCTTCTTTTCATTAAACTAGACAAATATGTGAGGGGTTGTCACATAGAAGAGGAAGTCAATCTATTCTCTAAAGCAGTTGAGGCCATGGGCAGGGAGTTGGACTAGAGGCCCTCCAAGGTCCCTTCCAACAATATTATGGAAAGGAAACATGACCAGAAAAGTCAAGATGAAATAAGTAGGATGTTGACAGAAATTACTGCTGTGTAATTGCACAATACCAATATGGAAAATATGTACAGTTTTGTAGGAGAAATAAACTGAAGGATTTTAAGGGGTGGGTCTGATCCTCATTCAAGCATTTATCCAAGTGTTTAGTAAGTGTGAATTAGGTTGCAAGTCAACACCATTTTTCTTGCTCAGGTTGGTGTTTTCTTCCACACAGCTTTTACTGTAACACTGCAATTTTATCAGGATAATAATTTAATTTCCTTAAAGAGCAGTCCCTTGGACTCATCTCTTCCAATCTGACTCCCCCGCTTGAAAATTGTATCTGGCAGATGAAGAACTGAGGGATCAGCTAAAATATCATATTCTACCTGTTGACTGAAAATATTTTCTTGTATTTTCTCAAAGTAACTTGATATGGTAACTCTAGTTTGTCCCTACAAAGTCAAAGGCAATTTATCTATCTTGCTATCAACTTTCATCGGACTGATGCATTTCAAATATTTATTTCAGGTGATATATTTTCTTGGGAATAATTATCCCTAAATGTTTAATGGAGTCGGTGTGGAATTCAAATTCTTTTCTTTTTTTTATAAAAAAATTATTTGGGTTTTCACAAAACATAATACAAGTAAAATTTCTTTTTTGGAGAACAGCATGCTCCCAAGTTATCACTTCTCCATACAGACACAAATTCAATGTCATATTCATCTTTGTGTTCTATTCCATATCTTATTACTATTTTTAACAATTTTCTTCAATTAATGTTTCCTACCCTTAGTTTCTTCAGTCTTACTTTTAATTATCTCATTCCTTTCTAAATTCAATTATTATATTTCTTTTCTCATTAAACAAAATTTCCCCCCGTAGTTACTGATTGGAGTATGACACTCTTTACATCTTTTAGTTTTTTCCCCTTCAACTCTTATTTAAACTTCAATTTATGCCTCTTACAATTATAACATTCAATATAAACACATAACTTCCAGTCGAATTCTGCTTGGTACATTCGTAAAATACGTACTAAGTTCTTAAAGAAAAAGTTATATATATATAACAATAATAAATAAAATACTTATTCTATTCCAATTCAAACTCTATCATTAATGTTAGTTATAATCTTTGACATCTTTAATATTTTCTTTTCAAATAGGATATCATACTTTAGGAACACTTATAATATTTCCATAATTTTTTCATGTTTTTCATATTCCTCTTCACTTAAATTTTATTTAACACGTGAATGAAAATTAAAATGTTTCCCTCATTTCCTCATTCCATTCTCTCTTCTCTTATTTCATTTATTTATGAAACATTACATTACATTACAATGAGTATTTTATCTATCATTTTAATCACACTTGTTCCATATTTTCAAAGTTCATTCTATTTCTAATATAACAATATTATCTTATGTACCCTTACAGATCCTCCTTTCAATTAAATTTTCACCCATTATCTCTGTGTCTTTTAAATGGCTTATACCCTTAATCTTTGTATATTTTCCATTGTTTCTCTATATCCTGTTTTCTTGTATAATTTCTTTTTCCTTCCTTCTTTCCCCTCTTCTTCTCCTTTCCCTTTGTGACCCCTTCTCTCTCTAATTCTGATTCTCTCTTCTGTAGTTCCTCTTCTGTTTTTCCTAATATTTGTAATTACTTTTCAAACTATTTTTTTTTTAGGTTGTTTTCAAATCTTAAATATTTCACTCTCTTTCCCCCTTTTTCTTTCTTTTCCCACATAGAAATACTTGGGTCATTGAAGATGGCTTCTTCTTTGTCCCCCCCTTCTTGTTCTACAGGCATTTCTTGTTGTTTCTCTATTATCAGGATCTCCATTTCTAAAAATTGAAATACGAAGCCAAAAGAACTCTTCCTTCTTGTGCATCTTCTTTCTGTTTTGTTTAAGTTCCATTCTCAATTCTTCCAAGAGTGAATAACCATTTTAAAAACTTTTAAACAACCACCCAATTAATTTTAGTCCTTTAGACTCAATAGCCAAAAATCCAAAATCACCAAGTAATCCAAATAATCCAAAGCTGTTTCTTCTGCTTTCTTTTTCCATTTTCTCTTCCTGGGGTTCTCTTATTCTTGTTACAAAGTTTCAGTTAAAATGTAATCTTTTAGGAATCTTGTTAAAGTTTCACTGTTAATTCCTTTCACTTCAAGGTGGTCTCCTCCATTTTCCAGATCCCACTCTTGTTTTTTTCCTTGCTTTTAAAAGTTTTTTTTTGAGAATCCAGAAATTTTTATTACTCTGTTGATATTTTAATTCAGCTTAAATATCTGTTAATGTCAAAGTGGATTTTGCTGATTTCTTGCTTAATATCTCTAGTTGTCCAATATAGGGAAGAAAAGAAAAAAAAAAAAAAAACAAATCGTTTCTCTTCCTTCTCTCATTTGTTGCTTTCAAGTCTTCTTTGGGAACAATGTTCTTTATAATTCAAATTCCAGGGGTACCTGTTTACTGTTGTTTTTCCAGTTCGACCCAGTCCGCCAAAGCTTTCTCTTCTTATCTTCCTCCTGCACATTCTTTTCCAGTGAGTTCTTCTTTGAGGTGGCCATTTCTGACCACCGCTGCAACCGCCTTCAGGAAAGGGAGTAATGGCCAGCTGGGGAGGAGAGATGCGACTCTCCTCGACCCTGCTGGCAGTCTCCTCCCTCTTCACCACCTCTACGGGGTGGCTTAGCCCCGAAACCAGCCAGCTTGAGGTGCTCCAGTGGCGAGCACAGATCAAAACCGCACACGATCGCAGATTTTGGTCTGTTGCCGAAGAAGCTCAAACCGGAAGCCTGTGCGGAATTCAAATTCTAATCTTTACTGATAGTGGTAAGAATGCTATTACCAGTTGGTAGGATATTAAACTGTTATTATATATTCTAATAGAATTTTAGTTCATTTCTTAAAAAGTATAAATAAGGATGTCTTACAATGATTGAAAAGGCCCAAAATATTACCTGCACATAATAAAAGCATAGTTACATTGCTTCATGTAGTCGTGAATATTATATCATTATTTTATGAAGCATTCCAGAGATATCAAAACCAAATAAGGAGAGAAAAATGACAACCTTGACATATACCTCCTCACATTTTGATAAAAAAAGAAATAATCCTATTTAAAATCACCTTCACAAAGTGTTTAAAATAATATTTTTATTAAGAAATAAATTCAGTAGGAAATCCTGTCTTGAATATTTTTGTTGCTCTTTCCTGCCCTTTATCCAAAACTATTATCACTTTTGTTCAAATAACTTATGAGGATATAGCATAGATTTGACTAAGAAAATTAGTATTGGCAGTTTAACTTTCAATTTCTTTCCTAATTGCGTCTAGCATGGAATTTGCCCTTTCACAGACAGATGTCCATAAATGCCTACAAAAAGATCCTCAGTTTTAACTAGTTGATTAAATGTCCCAGGTGAGAGATTTCCAAATGTTTTAATCCTTTAAAAATCATTCAATACAAGCAAAGTGTCCCTGTAGATCCATTCTTTGAGACCTTGAAGCAGTTGATTAAAGGTTCAGGATAGTTGCTTTGAGTCACTCCCAGCATCTTCTGAACATTCATGTCAATTTCTATGTGAGCAAAGCACTTTGCACCATGATTTTCACCAGACCAGTCAATAGATACTTGGGAGAAAACTTTTTGTTTAATTAGAAAACCCATAAAATTTAGGAAGATACAGTTAACTGGAGAAATGTATGATAGAAAATGGGGGGGGGGGGNAGAAATGTATGATAGAAAATGGGGGGGGGGGAAATTGTCTTAAGAACAAAGGAAGAAAGTTTGGGGAACATTCTGAGACAGTGTTAAAAAACAAATTTTGAAGCCAAATGTCTCTGTATCGGTTCCCAGAATCACTCTGGGGAACACAAAAAAATATCTGCCTGAAACCTTGGGGAGCTAGTGAAAGACAGCAAGGATAATACTGACCTAGATAATTTAGCAAGTGATCTGATTTGATATCAAGTAAATAACTATGTTCCCATGGAGTTGTCTTGCTGCTTGTATTCTTTTTTTCACTACTGCTCTTAGTAACTTCTGCAGTTTTGTTTGATTGTTTTTTTTAATCCTTATTGCTGTCAGCTGCTTTGAGATTTTGGTGATAAAGCCAGATGTGTTCTAAGCAGCAAATCTAAATATAGTTTCTAAGCTGCACGAGAGACTTGAGGCAGATACACTGTTTAGCTTATTAAAAGTGCTTATTTTGTTCCTGCTTCTCAACCTTCCAAGATGGATTTAGGAATAATCCCAGACTAAATCCCACCATTTATATTTCTTGTTCATTTTTTCTGGTTATTAATCATTTCTCTTAGCATTTTGCATCACCACATTCCTTCATCTGTCTCTTGATTCAGGCTTATTTTCATCTGTAAGCACTGAAAGTAATGGTCTTAGTTCATAAGGTATTTTCATATTATTTTACAGGTTTATTCATTAATTTAATTGTGTCTCCAGTTATAAAACAAAAACCCAGAACTCAAGAATGAATTAAGCCCAACATTTAACTGAAGAAAATGAATTCACTGATTATTATAAATCACCTTTCATGAATTAGTCAAAAGTGACAGAAGTTAATCTAAAGGAATCCAAAGTGGGGTAGCGTTTATATTGATTTTTCTAAAAAGTAAATGTACATTAAATTGTGACAGGAACTTTAATAAAGCACACACACAAAATATAAGGTATTCTTATTTTCTTTTGTTCTCCCCAGTGACTTGAGAATTGCAGTGAAGATAGAGCAAAGAAGCCTTCATGAAATAAATATTTAATTAGAGAAAACCCTCCATTGAACAGGTTAGTTGAAAAATTAGCATCTTCCTCCTTTAGTCTCTTGTAATGCACTTTTTCCTACCAGAGACAAAACTGGTGATGTGGCCCAGTTTATACTAATACTGGATGCAGGCTAATAGTGTGTACATTCAAGGTATAGACATTAAAACTCTAATCTTGATTGACATACCTCCAGCTGTTTTGGGAGTCTTTTGGCTCTGTCATTTGTCCCCATCTATGCTGTCTGTCTTTGCCCTTAGAAAGAAATGTGCAAACTCAGAAGAATTCTGAGGCAGCCATTGACGTGGTGCTGCTTGAAGCAGTTTATGAGCAACCCTACAAAATTCATAGATGGGTAAAGCTTCTGATTTTGAGACACTATCAAAATCCAAGTCCCTTGCTTTCTTTTCTTCTTTTTTTTCCCAGAAGAGTGGCCCTGTAGTCTTGGTGAAAAGGCTACTGCTCATTTAAAAATAGAGTACATTTAATCAGGTCATCAGATGCATCACTCTTTCAAAGACCTTTTGTGACTTTCGGTAAGGCAGAAAATTCTTTCTTCTAAGAAATCTTTAACTGTTAATTTTACATGTTGTCAGTGGCCTCTAATTCCTTAAGCAAAGCTCTATCTTCCACCCGCAAAGCACATACATGAAACTACTATAAGGATTCTGTTACAGAAAGTGTGAGCCTGCAATATCTCATTTTTTTCCAAGTGTGAAATAGAATGAATCTAACTCACATACTAATACGATCTTGCTCAATTTACAAGAAAGAGCATTCTCTAAATGCACAGTTTCTAATATTCATTTTTTCACCCTCTGAATCATTTCTTTCATTAGCAGAGATTACTATTAACCCTCAAATCTATGCTGTGAATGTGAATGTGCATAGATTCCTAAGAACTCTTAATAGTGAAGCAACAATTAGGTTAAACATCCATAGGGAAAATTTACCAATATTGTGTAGTAAGTTGTAGGAGAGAGCATAAACCAATTTCAGTTTACTTTTAAAGAACTCTGGGCAAATTCCCTGCATTTCTTTGTTTCTTTCTTTCCTCCTCAAACTATGCCAGTTAGGTGAAGTTGGGGAAAAATATTATTCAGGGAACTCCAGCCTAAATGTAAATAGAGAGAGAATGGGAATGCCCACATGAGCTGAAAGAGATGATATGAAAAGAAGATGTATTAATATTGGCTTTAATGCAAGTACATATTCAGATGTAATCAAGGACTATCGGGCTTTCTACCTTCAAATTTACTCTGAAATCTCACTTTATTGATAACTGAAGAACTCTAATGTTCAAGTGACTTCTCTTTGTTTGGATTGGGGCATGTGAGCCTTGAAAAACATTCTGCTTTTTTATCTACTGTTCTCTGGAAGCTTTTTGCTTTTGGGTCAGGCTGCTGCCACCTTTCATCTATTCTATTATCAACCCTCCCCATACAAAAAATACCCAAACCCAAATCTTTTCTTAATCATTGGAAAGAAATAAAATCTAGCCACCTCTAAAGGTGACTGGCAGCCAGATTGTTGTAGCTGTGGCCTTTTATTCCTAGCTGCCTTTGATTTGCAACTGGCATCATAGGTGCACTGAGTTTTACCAGGAGCAACTGTAGGGTCTTCCTCATATCTGTCTGTATTGATACCTACAATCAAGATATTTTTGCCTTGAAATAGTTTTTTTCTCCCATTAAGTGACCTTGCAATTAAAACTTAGCTGATGGATGGACATGAGCATTGTTTAACTGATCTGAACTAATCTATAAATAAATCCCTAAACTAATCTATATCACAATATCTCTTTTTAAGGCTAAAAAAAAAAGCATATTCAATAGGGCAGGCTGTCAAATTACTGGCCCATGGGCCAGATGCATCACACTCTGGCCACGCCCATGCCCAATTTAGCAAAGGGGGGGAAAATCCTGCTATGTCATGTGATGCTGCTGTGACGACGAGAGTTTGACACCTGCACAATAGGGCAAAAGAAGCTCTTCAGGAGATTGGAGTTTTGTTTTAATTTTTCTTTGGCCTGTTTCCCCCCTCTGAAGAAGCAAACAATAGAACTGCTGTGTGGGTTTTTCAGCAGCAAAACTGCCACAGTTTATGGTAATATTGGAAGGCAGATTTCCAGCTCGGAATGTAGTTCTGATCTTACCATTAAAAAAGAATCAAAATACAACCCAGAATACAAGTCACCAAGCACAATGGTTGTGCTTCCTAAGGCAGCATTATTTTCAGCATCTGGGGTGGGGGACACACACACACACAACAACTTCATTTGTATGAATTAATTAAAAGCATATCAAGTGTTGTAGCAGAATATATATATCTCAATAGGACAAACAGCTAGTTTCAGGGTTGAAAAATAAGGAAAATGACATATTTGCTGCAGGTTTACTTACTGCTCCCTTGGAATGTAGCAAGCCCATAAAATGTGTGTTGCTATAAAAAAAGCTGAATGTTAACATTGAATATATTATCTGAAAAACTTAAAGAATGATTTAAGAGTTGGATTTCATTTGCAGGATGGAGGTAGGTGGGAAGAGAGATTACTAACAGTGCAACTCCATGCAAGTCTGGTCAGAGGTCAGTCCCACTGAGGTCATCCTAATATGTGTCATTCTCATATTTTGAAATTGGTGAAGTAGGTGAAATGTTAGGGGATCTTTGCCCAAGGAAGCTCCTATTGGTAAAATAGATACCAACTCCAGTCTCCTATGTCAAAGATGGCACTCAATTAGACTATCCAACTGCTCACATGTACGCATATACAAACATACATTATCTGTGTGTTTTCAAAACATATATCTAAATATAAATATTTTTAGAAAACTTCTACAAAAGGTCAGACCTGGAAGATTTTTCCACATATTCAAAACAGCCTTCCCTAACTTCATTCTCACCATCCCTTTCAACAAGAAGCGACTCTAGGGCAAGGAACCAGCTTGGAGAAAACAGCTTTAAACTGATTAAATTGCTGAAAGGATTGATACAAAATCTTTTTAAACAATTTACTGGTGCACAAAATTTGTGTCTACAGTTCCATTTAAATGGGTTCTATTGAAATTGTGAAGAATAAAACATTTACATTAATTCATGAATGGTGAACTATTTGTTTTAGTCTTACCGCAGGTTTGCTTTAAATCCTATCCTCCTCCCCTCCCAGTTTTACAGTCCTATTTTGAGATGTGAAAGAGATGGTGATACATGTGAAAACTATTTTTGGT
This sequence comes from Laticauda laticaudata, assembly GCA_004320025.1. Lineage (NCBI taxonomy): Eukaryota > Metazoa > Chordata > Lepidosauria > Squamata > Elapidae > Laticauda > Laticauda laticaudata. The sequence continues at coordinate 43,477 of BHFT01021895.1, forward strand.
TCCAAATGTTTACCATGAGCAATGATTTTCATTGTTTTCATTAATTTCTTTTTTAAAAATTGCCTTGTAGAAGAACAACTCCTTCTCCTCCTCCTCCTCCTCCTCCTCCTCCTCCTCCTCCTCCTCGTCTCCTCCTCCTCCTCCTCCTCCTTCTTCTTCTTCTCTCACTCCCCTCCTGCCTCCTCCTCGTTGAAATAGAAGCTTTTGATGAGAAAATTGAGAAATATATCTTCCCTTCCCATAGAATTACAGGGCCAAAAGGTGAAAAAAAGATTTTGAGGAATGAAACTTTTTATTCATTCTTAAGGCCCTGTCCCATTAACTGCCAACGGATGCAAAACAGTTAGTAAAAAGGACCCAACACAATGAAAAATGTTCCATCTGTTGTTATCCGCTCTCAGAACGGGGCGAATAATTTGCAATAACCGGAGCGGATAACACGGAAAGGAACGGAAGGGGGAGGCGCAGGGCCAGATGGAAAAGCGGATGCTCCATGGAGCCTGTGTCATGGAAGCGGATGGGAGGGATGGCACATCCGCACGGCTTCCGGGGAGCGCAGCAAAGCGGATGCGGAATGGGATACAGCGGATGCAGAGCGGACGCTGCGGGATGAAGTAGAATGCAGCAGCGGATGCATAGCGAAGCCCTAACAGATGCCCTAGCAATTATTGCGCGCATGTGGGAGGATGCATGTGCGTGAAGCCACCGTGGAAATAAGAGAAAGCAGCTCGGACGCACGGTCACGCATTCAGAGGAAAGACCTGCTTGCCTTGGACCGGATTTGAACAGCCTTGGCCTCCACTTGCCTGCAATGCCTGCTGCAAGCCTTGCTGCCACCTCCCTGCCTAGCCTCCCTGCAGCCTTGCTGTCTGCTCTACCTGCCAGCCTTGCTGCCAGCCTTGTTGCTGCCTGCCAGCCTTGCTGCCTGCCCTACTGCCCCGTGTCTCATGCAGCCTTCGTCCAGCTGCCTGCAACTTGGTGCCTGCCTGGGCCTGCCGCCTTGGTGGCCAGCCTTGGTGCCTGCCTCTGCAGCCTTCCTGCCAGCCTTTGGTTCCTGCCAGCCCTTCCCCAGCCAGCCAGCAACCCCACAACCATGCGGAAAGCACAGCAAGCCCTCAGCCATCTGCTGCAGCCCTTGCAAGAGGGACAGGGCTTACACCACCGCCCCCCTGGCCTCACATCCTGGTTCTGCTGAAAGAAGGCTTCTGCAGCATGGGCTGCACTCTTCTGGGGCTGGGGCTTCTGCTTGCTGGAGGAGCTGATGACAAGCACTCCAGCACCGCACCCACTCACACGCACCTGGACCCTTCATACCCTGAGACTGAGCAACCACAAGAGGAAGTGCCCAGAGACTTCTCATTCTTGTTTTTTTAGCTTCGTTTGTTAAGAAAGGTTATTTTGATTCACACACTTGCTTCATTTCTTTTTTTTAAAATAAAGTCTTGCTGGAAACTTTTAGAAATGGTTTAAGCCGCTTTTCCATGCTTTGGTGGAATACAGTGCTACTTATAGTACGTGGCCGTCGTTGATTTCAGAGGCCGGGGTGTATTCGGCCTTTTCGAAAAAGTATCCGAGGCACCAGTGTGTGCACTGGCGGGTTCTAAGGTCTTTTACGTCTTATTTCGACGACCAGCAGATTGAACGCTCGAGAGGGTGAAAGGTCCAGCCTGTAGTTGAAAATCCCTCTTTCACGGGGAGGTAGTCTGGAACCTGTAGGGCTTCATGAGGTAGGTTCTGAGGGAGAAAGCCATCTATCGAACCCCATGATGAAGTAGGGCACATCAACGGTGTGTCGTTGGGAATGATATAGTGGGGTCTGATCTGGGAAACCCATGATGAGTGTTGCCTTCCAGCCACCCTTGCAAGGTTCACTGCATTTGTATAAGTGCTGGGCATGCTGAAAGCTGACCCGTTGCCTGATAGCATCGATTGGACATCGATACTTGTAGCGAGCATCAACACATGGCAAAGAGAGGATGATGGCGAAGAAGTCGCGCGTATTAGAGAAGCGTTGTCTCGCTGTGATCTGAAATGCGGGATGAGGACTCGATGTCTGGCGGGCACGCCGGGCCACATGGTAGCCCGGGGGCTCCGTATGTCACAGTCCTCTATGAAAGGGGAGAGTCGTGAGTACGATGGGGCGTGAGAGAATGCTGATACTGCTGGTATTAGATAGGAGAAGCACCGAAACTTTCACGGACATATAGCGCAGTCAGAAGGCAGCACAGTACCTAGTCAGGCAGGCCGTTATTTATGAGTGGGACGACACGAGGCAATAATATGCGGAGGGAGCCGGGTATGATTCGAGCCTATGGGCGTCACTATTATTGGCCCGTCGCTACTGTAGCACACCGCTGTACGGAAGAGCGTCGTATCAGGGCGAGATATCACTCGAGCACCTGGAGGTGCGGTAGAGAAGCCATTGAGGTGCAGCAAGTGAATGGGGTGTGGAGGTGGGTCGCTGGTGTTGTCGCAGTAGGCGTGATGTTATGGAGTGTAAGCCAGAGAGAGTGTTTGGCTGCGATGCGACAGGTGGCTGCCCGGTAACGAACTGCGGGATTGGGTAGTGGTAGGGTTATGGTAGAAGGCCGGTCGGATGTGGCATTGCGTCTCTGCCTGTAGTGCGCCTCTTGGTGAAATTGGTAACCGTGTGCCGTTTTCGTTTCGGCGTCGTGATTGTCCACCATGGGGATCTAAACACTCCTTTTTGGTTGCCCACCCATCATTCTGGGGCAACCAGTGGCAAACCATCTACAGGGCTCTTTCACTGTTCTAAACGGGAAGAAAGGCACCCGCACTCCAAAGAAGTTGTCTTGGCCGGAAGATGATTGGGGGAAAAGAGCAAGTAGGATTGTACAACAAGCTTGATGGTGGAAGCTCAGGAAAACGAAGACCCTCATCATTCCAGAACTTCATGAGGATGCCTCCAGCCATGTGTTGCATGAAGTTGTGAAGCGGCTGAGAACCCAGGTTGAACCAATGCAGCAGCAACAAGCCTCCAGCAAGCTATGAACCTGGGCCCTCAAGGTGGCCACTGGACCGTCTGGCGCCAGCCTTGGCCTCAAGGGAGACCGTACAAGGAGCATGCAGTACGGGCGTGGAGGGTGCACACAACACCACAGCATTGTGTCAAGAGAAGTGGTGCGGCCTATTGGAAGATACCCTGGAGAGCTCTCCAGTGCCCCTCCACTGAAGAAGGATGGATGAGAAAGTTTGCAGAGCAATGGTATCAGAAGGTGGAACTTCCACCCCACACCATGGAGCCAATAGATGGGAACACGTGGCCTGCCAAGAGCTCCAGCCAGAGTTGGGTCCCCCAACTTTATTTCAAACAACAGGGTTCTTCCAGCAGTCAACCTCTTTCCGCCATGTTGAATGCTGACTACATAGTTCATGTACATCAATTGCTTCTCAGCAACGGGTCAGCTTTTCAGATCCAGTATACAAGCCAGTGACATAATGAGGGGCCTCAAATCATGGGATTTTTCCCAGGATCCAGACCCCCTTGCCCAACGACAACCGCAAGATGCTGCCCTACTTCATATGTGGGATGACGTCTCTCCTCAGAACCTACCTCATGAACCCTACACTTCCCAGACTTCTCACCGTGAAGAGAGATTTCGACAGCTACAGATTGTTCCCAGGGAAGGCGGTGGGTAGGAGAGCTTGGCACTGGCCAACAGGTTTCCAAGTCTTCTCCACCAGCCATGCAGCACGCCATCCAGAGCCGTTGAGGAGATTGGAAGCTTGCTGCATCCCTGCGACAATCTCATTCACCCGCGACCACGCAGTCTCTGCAGAACAGTCGTGGACCTCCAGCAAGGGCAATGGGGACGAAATGGAGCCCTGTGAATGGAGGCAAGGCGAAAACCTGATAGAACACGGTGGATGTGAAGGCCCATACAGAGCTTCAACGTGAAGGGAAAGAAGCAGCACAACCTCCTGAGACATGCTGCAAACTCCCCAGGCCCTGGAGCAGTGGAGAGTGGCAAGACAGGATGAGTAGATGATTAATGGAATGCTTCCTAGCATGTCTCAATCAACTGAATGAAGATTTGTGCCATGTTATGTTGAGATGCCAAAATGAACAGGGCATTAATAAAGAGTTGTGTTATGTTGACATTGTGCGTGGATAAAAAAATGAGTTTAATTTATTCTGTGATAATAAAGGGGCCGAGAGGTGTGGCAGCTGGGAGGATGGACATAAAGCGTCCACTATGCTTGCACTGGAGATTTATCTATCCCCACGAGCTATGTACCCATCCCAAGTGATTCCTGCCTGCCCATACCACAGTTATTACCGCATCCCAAAGGTACCTGCCCATCCCAACAGTTGACTGCATATCCCAAAGTAATCCCTGCCGCATTCCCCACAGGCTATTACCCCATCCAAAAGATATCCTTGCCCCATTCCCACAGCTATTACCACCAAAGATATCCTGCCCCATGATTCAGGCAGCTAATTCCATTCAGAAAGGTATCTGCTGCCGGCATCCCACAGCGCTTTATTACATCCAAAGGTATCCCGCCCATCCACGCTATCTTAATCCCTCCCACAAGTTGCAAAGGCTTAAATCATTTCTAAGTTCCACCAAGACTCTTATTTACTAAAAATAATGAAGCAAGTGTGTGAAGCAAATGATATCTTTATAATAACAAACTGTAAAAGAAGAGCCCAAGTCAAGTGTCCAAGCAAAAATAAAGTCACAACAGGTAGTCATCGCAGTCTCTGGACTCGTTCTTCTCGTTCACTCCGGTAGTGTCCCAATCTCGGGGTGGAAAGGGGTCCAAGTGCTGTGGAAGGTGTGCTGCGTGAGGCTGGTCCTAAGCGCCACTGGGGTTCCTGCCCCGAAGGAAAAGGGGGATGTAGGAGGGAAGCCTCTAGACAGCTGGTCAGCCCGTGAATGTATGAGAGCCGCCTTATCCTCCATGACTATGGGGTGTAGCCCCATTACCGATACAGATGTTACTGAGGCTTGACTGGCGTGTGGGTGGAAGGAAGGAGCAAGTGTCGTGGGCTGTCTCTGGTCTGCAGCTGGGTGAGGATGGTATATAGGTGGCATTGTGGCGTGGGTGGCGTCGGTGCATCAGTGGCACCTTTGTGGCCCGTCCGTGTTACATGTGCTGGACTGGGAAGGGCTTGCCCTGTGCTGCTGGGAAACCTTCCTGGTAGCCCGTTAGCCCCTAGGTGGGTTATGGGCCTGTGGAAAGCCTTGGAAGGAGTGACGCATAACCTGGGTGTTGGGGGCCTGGAACTGGTGGGGCACGGTTTCCAACTTGAGTCTGGGAAGTTTTCGTGAAGAGAATTTCGGTGATCTTGTCCACCACCGTGGTACGTTGGGGTTTCTGCCGATTTCATGAGGGTTCCTGGGTTGCATAGGTTTGAGGAAGGGCTTTGCCAGTTGGAGGATGGGCATTTGGTGTGACAGCTGAAGAGTGGGAGGATCTACACTGGCTCCTGATGGTGTCTCTTATTCGCATGCAGGACAGTGTGGCTCTGCCCTCCGTTTGCCTCTCTGCGCTTTCTGTGGGAGGGGAGCTGGGGTGGATGTCGGGTTTGGGCTGTTGGGTGGAAGTTGCGTCTCCTTTCCTCCCACTACAGTCAGGGTCCTCCATGCACCTCGCCACGGGTAGTTGCAACTGTTCGGGGGGTCTCCTCCGTCGTGGCAGGCGCTCCACAGATAACTGCCTGGAATAGTAGCTGACTCTTTGCCAGAAGAGACTCGTTGCTCAAGCAGGCCTGTGGCCTGAGAGAGAGGGTTTGGTGAAGGGCGCCTGCCTTCCCTCGGTAGCGATCTCACCCTCTCAGGAAGCGCAACTTAGCCCATTTCACGTAGGTTCTCTCTTTCCGTTCGAGCTTGACCGGCCTGGCCAGATCTTGAGGGTGCAAGCTTCCCATATCCAGGTGTGCGAATGTGCCTTTATCCAGCCAGTTCCCAGGAGAAGCTCGAAGTGGTACAGGGCTCTCTGCCTCCTCTATCCCAGGCCAGCCTGCTTCCTCTTGTGTCCGCCTGGAATAGAGCCTGTGTCCTTCGCCAATAGATAACTCGTTGTCTCTCAACCAGCTCCAGCACCTCACTCGGTTCCCTCTTCTATGTTGTTATTGGCTCTCTCCCGTCATGGCCAGTCTTTGTCCTCTTTCTCCTGTGGCAGGGGCCAATTATGGGCCCAATCACACCGGGCTTCAAGGTGGTAGGGGCTGTTTTCCTGCACACCGAAACCCCAGCAGCAGCAGCAAGCTAACAGTAGCAACAAAGCGAGGACCAGCAAGGGACCAGGAAGCTACCAGCAACACCAGCAGGACCAGGACAGGACCAGGACCCAGCAGGACCAGAGGACCCGAGGATGCAGTGCCTAGCAGCAGTCATGCACCGCAAGGGGACCAGCAAGGACCACGGAACAGTGCCGGCAGAGTAAGGCAACCACAGAACACCAGCACCCAGAGCAGTGCCAGCAGAAGTAAAGCACCAGCAAGAAGCACCAGCACCAGAGCAGTGCCAGCCAGAGTAATGCATCCAGCAGACAACCACAGAAGTACAGCATCAGCAGTAAGCACCACCGACCAGAAGCAATAATCAGCAAGTAAGCCACCAGCAGAAAAGCACCGACACCTCAGAAGCAGCATAGCAGAAGTCCAGCACCAGAAAGACGAGGCCAAGCACAGACAGGCCCCAGCAGAAGCGAGTCTCCAGGGCCAGGGCGTGGGAGGTGGCCCGTCCCCTCTTGCCAGGCTGCAAGCAGATGGCAGAGGGCTTCCCGTTTCTTCCCCATTGGTTGTTGGGTTTTTGCTGCTTGGACTGGCTGGGCTGGCCTGTGTCTGGAGAGCAGGTCTTTCTTCAGAATGGTGACGCTGCTCTGGGAAAGCTGCTTTCCTTTAATATCCGCGGGGCTTGAATGCAATGCATCCTGCATAGCCAGTGAAACGCTAGGTCATCCGCTGGCTTCCCGCTAGGCATGCCGCTAGGCTTTCGCTCTGCATGCGTCGCATCGCACTGTGCATCCGCTTAATCTGGGCTCGGCATCCGCTCTGGCATCCGGCTCTCTGGTTCCCGCGTCCGCTCGCCTGTCCTCCCCCCGGAAGCTTGCGATGTGCCATCCGCTCTCATGCTGCTTCCATCTCGCCTAGGCTTTCCGTGAGCCATCCGCTTGTCATTCCACGTAAATCGTCCCTCCCCGTCTGTTCCTTTCCCGTGTTGTCCCCGCTGTCTGGTTATGCAAATTCTTTGCCGACCTTTTTGAGACATAACAACGGATGGAAACAATTTTTCCTCTGTCCGCTGATGTGTCCTTTTTTTACAAACGTTTGCATCGTCGGCAGTGTGACAGGGCCTTAAGCGGTGTATTTGAAGACATCTAAACAAACATATCATTATGCATTATATTGGAGCCTAAGGATGTCTTAACTGCATATGCCGATTCCAAGTTTCACACAGATGGTAAATAGACTAAATCTACGTCAGGTATAGTATTTAGGAAAGTGTTTTGATGGGGAAGTTATATTCAACAGAACATCTAGTTTGTCAACATGGGGGCTGAATTCTCTCATGGTTTATCTCTATATGTACAGTTTTTAGATTTATTATACCAGCAACTATGATTGATATGGGAATTGATGGTAACAGATTCCATTTGTAGTTTTTGTGAGAGACGAAACCAATCAGCAATACAGTGTTTCAATCTGTGCTGTACAAGACAAGAATCAAAACACACATGATGTTAAGATATGATATTTAAATGTGAGACAATGTGTGCAAAGTAAAATGATTAAACTGGAGTACTGCATGTCAGAGAATAACATTGCAAATCATTTTACAAGAGCCCAAGGCTTTGCAAAGCATAAGGCTTGCTGTGAGGATTATGGACTTAAACTGTAAGGTGTTATATATTGTCCTGCCCAAAGGGAAGAATGTTAGGAATTGATAGTCACCTAAAAGTTGGGTTGGAAATATATAAACCAGGACAGACATTTAATACTGTTTTTTAAGGGAATGCTAAAATTGTAATTGGGTGTGGTTCCTCAAATGGCCATAAGATGGACTCAGAAACCTGGGTTGTTTCGTCCTGTTGTTGACAGTTGCCAGTTGGTCGAAGTTCTGATGTTCGCTGTTTTTGGTTCCTGCATTTTTCCTGATTGTCTGTTGCTGATTGTTGTTTTTCTTGGATTGCTGTAAGTCTGTTACTGAACAGTTTATGATACTGGAGTTTGATATTTGGATTATCCCTGGACTGAAAAACTGACTGCTTTAACCATGTATGACTTGGGCTGCTTGTTGAACTTTGCTTAACTGTTTACTGGAAGTAAGGACCTACAATTTACTATACAGTGTATCTGTGTGCTAATTGTGTGTTGTTCCTCACCACTCTCACTACGTCTCCCTGTGTACACTCATTCTCCTAATGGGGAATTACCTCAACAATACTCACTTGGTCACTTTTTATTTTTATTTTGGTTTGTTTTTTTCTTGCTTGTCTTGCATATTTAAAATTATAAATATAGTTTTTTTATATATATAAAAAGTTATATATAAAAACTTGCATTTTTATGCAACAAATATCCTTTAATGTGTACTTTCTCCACAACATAATGAAAAGATTTAGAAAACTTGTATTACAGACTAATATTAGCAATACTACTAGGATTTGAGTTAATTGAATTTGAACTGATATATATGCTTACCTCAGATGGTCTCTGAGCTTGGTTGTTTGCTTGAACACATTTCATTACCCAAGCAAATAATAGTATCAGTGCTAATGGCTGTGGGGTAGACTCCCTGTTTATATACAGTACCTGGCCCTGTCCAGTGTTGATGGGGTGAGGTTCTCTCAAAGATTAAAGATGCTGAGGTTGTCAAAGCTGACAGTCCAGGTTCAAGACCAGAGCTCCACATAACAGGGTGAGCTCCCATGACTTGCTCCAGTTCCTTCCCACTTAGCAGTTTGAAAGCCAACAAATGTGAATAGATTAATAGGTATCACTTTGGTGGGAAGGTAACAGTGTTCCATGCTCCTTTGGCATGTAGCCATATCAGCCACATGACCACAGAAATTGTCTTTAGACAATGCTGGCTTCCTCAGCCAAGAAATAGAGATGAGCACAGTGTCCTATAGCTTGGCACAATTGACAGAGAAACATTTACTTTTTTAGTTGATTAGGCTATTGTTTTCTTCTTGATTGTTTGGCTTCTCAACTTTTTATTGTCATTTATGAATGGTGAATAAATATGATTTCTTTCTATGTGTCTGTGATGGCTGATTTATCTAAACACCAAGCTTCCAACAATTCCTTAGCATTTTGGATTTAGCTTGGTGTAGCATTCTCACAGTTTCCCAAGTTGAAACTATGGCGGAGGTTGTCCATGTGTTGAGTTTCCATTATGTCTTCAGACTACACTAACAGCTGATGTTCATATATGTGCTCTGCTAATCTTCTGCCTGACTATCCCACAAAGTGGCATTATAGTCCTTATAATGTATATAGTAGATACAGTAAGCCCTATTTTCTTGGGGTACTGGGTCTTTTGGTTTATTTAAACTATTTTTGGATGACTTTAGTTGGTTTGTCTACTGCAGTAATGCTGTGCAGTTGTAAAAGTCTGTTGGTTGTTTCGAGAAGTTTTTGATGTAAAGTAGTTTTATCCTTTTCATAGCTTATGTTGGTTGTACTGTTGTGAGTTGATTGGTCAACTCACTTTATCATGTTTTGATGAAGTTGTGCGGGTATCCATTTTGTTGGATGATAGTGTACAGATTACAAGATGCACCCTAAATTACAAGAATACATTGATCTAGGAGGGCATGCTACCGGTTTCCAATTATCTATCAAGGATGAGCATGTGATATGTGGTATTGACAGAGGTTCCAATCTGCACAAAATCTTAATATAAGTTCCAATGCAGAAAATGATAAATAGTTCCATCAACAAAGCAGAATTGGCCAAAACTGGCTGAATTGGGTTGTGAACACAAATTCCAAATAGTATTAGCAAACTGATTTGCCACTCTGATACTAGTTGACAATGTGAACAATAAACAAGCCTCTGAAGTTTTCTATGAATGTGCCAAAAAAACATGGTGATCGGTGCAAATCAGATAGACTCTTGACAATGCACAATAAAGGAAGCACCTACCTTAGCTGTATGTTCATTATTAAAAGTCCCTATCATATGGAAACAAGGGATTGTGACTTCTATTTTGAAAAGTAGCAATAGCCACCATTGTAAAAGCTACCAAGACAAAATCCTTTTATCAATCACTGAAAAACTCTTCATGGGAATCCTCCTACTACATTTCTAGAAACAGCAAGAGCAGACAACTGGTGAGCAGCAGGCCTACTTTCACCCAACCCAGGTATGCTTTGATTCGATGTTCACCATCTGGCAATTCACCATCTGGCAATTCAGAGGATTTGATGTGACAAATGACAAATGAATTACTCATTGTATTTATTGACTTTGGAGCAGCCTTCAACAGTATATATTGCAGTGTATTAGTTGACTTTATAGAAAGCACTGAAAACTGAGCACATGTCTCCAAAAATCATATTCTAGCAACTACAGTATATGAATAACTAAAAGTAATCTTCAGAGGAATTCCCCAATTCAAACTGGCATTAAACAAGGCTGCATGATCCCTGCTGTTCAATGTCATTGTGGATGCTATAATGAAGACAAGATTTGACAGCAGGCAAGGGGACAATACAATGAAACCCAACATATAACCAACTTCTGGTTCGCCTGTGATAGTGCCATATTTGTATATAATGACACAGAGGCCCCAGACATTTTGCATGACATCATAAACATTGGCCATTCATACAACCTGAAAATTAATCCTGACAAAAAAAAGGTTTTTGACAACACAAAGGTTTTTGACAACTAATGGTTCACAGTATGCTGTCTGTCTCTATTGAGATAGAGCTCTAGAGACTCTATTGAATCCAAATAGAACAGATGAGCCAGTTCAAATATCTTGCATTGATTGTGAAGAATAGGAAATAGCAACTACAGCAGGATTGATCAGAGCACTTTGGATGTCATTGAATCATTGAACTGGTGCCTGTGGAAGAAAACAGAACATTTCAGTGGAAATAAGAATGTAAATATTTCAGGAATTAATTTTAATAGTCTGGCTATATGGATCTGAGCCACAGGCACTGTTAAATGCAGATTTAAATAAACTGGATGTTTCTTATAAGGAATATTTCCATTCTGCTATGTCACATACAACCTACAATTGAAGGTGAAATGTGAAAGCACAGACTATGGTAGTTGAACATGTACACCGAATGGCAGAACACTGCCTTCCTTACAATCTACCATGGGAATGCATCCAGCATCAGAAGATTCAATGAACAGTGCCAAAGAAAATATGGATGAAGCAAATGAAATGAACTGGAAAACCTAAGGCTCAATTCCAATGATGATAAATAAGCAGTCTGCATTTGGAAAATATGGGAAACTATTACAAGAAATATCCAAAGTCCAGGGATACCCACAAGAATTACACAAGATCAGTCTTATCCTGGTGCTACCTGAGAGCAAAAGAGGAAATAGGAAAGATTTCCTATTAATTTCCTATTAACTAGGAAATACACTCTTTGGTAGAGTAGCCCATGACAAGGAATCCTGATATACCTGACCTGATAAGTCTCATCAAATAATTTCCAGCAACATTCCCAAATTCAATTAAGGTTTAAATTCCCTATTTTCCTTTCTAAAAAGAACAGTTGATTCATCTTTAGAAATAGAATTAGCAGGATACTGTTTTCACAGAAGCACATCCCTTGCATTCCATGACTTTATCAATATAATCTTTTCAGCTTTTGTCTATGGAGATTCTCAGCCATCCAGGTCATGGTTGTCCCAAAGGTGCTTTTTTCAAGAGGCAACTGGATCTATGTCTCAAGCAAAACATCTTCAAAGAAAAACTAGAAAATCCAGTTTCCTCTTCAAAAAAGCACCTTTGAGATTTTCGGCTTTTGATTATTAGGATGGGAAAATTTACCAAACCTCACATTTAACTCCTTTTTTTTTTTCTTCACATGTCTATTTGGGCCTCAATTCTAGTAACTGTATGTCCTTTCTCTTGACTGTCCCCAACTCTTCCAAAGACTATTCCAACTGTATCCCTAATTTTATTCATCCTTCTTATTCAGCATTTTTTCCTTTTACAGCTTCATCTTTGACAAGCATAGACTTTTTATCTAGTCCATCACCTCTCACATCACAGACCAACAGTATATGAGTTTCTGCTTCTAATCACCTCATGGAAGAAGCAATCAGTCTTTATTTCTTCAGGGATAACTAATTGGTTCATCTTACAGTCCACTTTCAGTATCTGCCTTCAGATTCATAATTTAACTACCTCCAAATTCATAATTCAACAGTGGCTATCTTTTTTTCTCACTCTCAGTACCAAGCTTGCATATCCCCAATCCCCATTACCACTGACAAAGCTACTGATTTCATTATCCTGAGATTTATCATCGAAATATCTAGAGCTGTGCAAAACTGAACCAGGAACATTTCAGAGAATTCTACAAAATTCAATTTCCCTCAGATCAGGGATGTCAAACTTGCAGCTCATGGGCCGGATGGTCCCATGCTGATCACACCCATGCCTAGGGAAGAGGGAAAAAGTTGCGATACATCACATGATGACGCCACCATGATGCCATGAGTTTGACACTCCTGCCCTAAATTATGTCTAACCTCTTCCATACTAGACATAGTTTGCAGTTATCAGAGGTAAATGTTCCAAATTTGAAAGAAAAAAAAGGCATTGCTTTAATTATTTCTATTTTTTTGTCATATGGATATCTGTGGAGCATGCAACATTTCTCAATTCTGAAATAGATTCATGGAGAACCCTGAACTATTCTGTTTTTTTCCATACCAAACCACCTCCTAGTCAATGCCATTGCTGGAAAAGATGGACAATTTCTGAAAGGACTTTCTTTGTTTTTTTCCTTGTAAACATTTCACTTCTTATTCAAGAAGCTTCTTCAGTTCTGACTGAATGGTGGGGAATAGAAGGATTTATATTCTTTGCAGTCATCTGGTTGTTAGCACTATGAAAGTTAGTTCTTAGCTCTCTGAGTGTCATTGAGGCTGGACAGAGAGGTAATTACCTACCTTCAGAATGTTAACTACTGTAAAGAATATAAATCTTTCTATTCCCTACATTCTGTCAGAACTGAAGAAACTTCTTGGATGAGAAGCAAAAGATTTTCAAGGGAAAAAACCCAAGAAAGTCCAGTTATCTTTGGCAAAGCACATTTAGGACAACCATGACCTGGATGATTAAGAATCTCCATAAGCACATTTTCCAAAAGTAAATTTTCAAACTGATTATCCTTCCTGATCTTATCAGCTGTTGCCTTCCTGTGTAAGTATTCTACCGTATTCTCCAGGATACTAATCTTGAGCCCAGGAAATTGTCTTCATTTCTTCACTAGCAGCTGTGATTTTACTAAGCATACTGGCTGACTTCAGCTTTGTCTTCCCAATATTTAACATTTACCTTGATTTTTATCTTTCCATTTTTATTTTCCTGATGTGTTTTCTGAAGATTCCTTTATCTTCAGCTAACAAAATGGTTACATCTACATATCATAGATTCTTGGTAATTTTATGTCCTGTGTAGATTACAGGTATCGTCTCTTCCAATCTTTCCACTCTTATAATATATTCACTCTACAGGTTAAACAGATATGGGTACAATATGAATACTTGTGCCACTTTCATCTCTATTTTGAATTATTCATTTCTTCAATTTTAAATCAGCTTTTATAGTACTTATTCATTATAAAGAACCCTCAAAATAATAATCAAGAGTTCTGGCATGCCTACCAGCATAAATTTATTTCATATTCCAGCATTATATGTAGAGGTCCTACTTTGTTAATAAAATAAAGGTAAATTTCCCTGTTCTATTCTCTTCCTCTTCTTAATCTATTAGATAACTTTAGCTGTCAGATGTCATGTCCCTCTTTTTTTTTGAATTTGTCTGATAGTTGGCATTTCTTTTTCAGACATAACTCTACTCTGTTTTCCTTATGTGAAGAATTAGCACACTTCAACACACTATATATTCTCTTGTACTTTTTTGGTATATATACACCTTTTTTTTCAATTTCTAAGTCACAGAGCCTTGTTTCCTATTCGTTGACATAAAGCTGTTAGCACTAACTGCTCTTTCTCCTGAGTTTTAAACTGTTTAAAGTTTAACAAGTTTTCATCTGTGCCTGGTGCTTTTCTACTTGACAGCTGGTTTATTGTGTCTCATTCCCCTTTCTCTTGGATCTGTTCCTGAATATATTTTTTCTCTGTAAATGATTCTGCCATTCTAATCCCATTTATAAATGGCTTTATTATAGTATTCCAGCTTCCCTTAACCACATTTACCCCTTCAATAATTATTTTTGAGTATTTTTATTTTAGCTATAAATATTCCTGTAATTTCTTTCTTCTTATTAAAATCATCTTATTAAATTTATCATAATCATTTTCTCGATATTTTCCTTATTTTCCTCTATTTGAAGCAGAAAGTTCTTAATCACCAAACATCCTTTTTAGCTATCCTTTTTATATACTGGCAATCATGAAAACTAGCTTTGATGATGACAATGTGGATCTTTTGTTCTTTGAAATTTGGAGAGTATTTTTCTACTTCAGTTTTCACAAAGTCTCATATCTGCTCCCACAGCACCTAAGTCTATCTGTAAATCCTACAAGTCACATACACCAAACTCTCTTTAATTTTCTATTTATTCATTTAAAGTCTTGTGTGTATATCCATCTTGTAAAACACAACTCTGGGCACCTTATAGCAATAATAAAATTAAAATCTCACATTATCCCTGCACTGATCACTGTTTTCCAGAAGTCTAAAATTCATCATTTGTTCCACAGCACTTAGAACTATCCTAGTTGACTGTGGTTGTATTATGCTCCAATTTCTGTTCTTATTATATCTGTGATTTTATTCTGTGTTATTCATTCACTGATGTCCTTGTATAGAGTCTTCTCTTTTCAGAACTCTCAAGACTTACCTCAAACATCATTACATTTACCCCATCCAAATTTTCCTAAAATTCCAGTTGGTCATATGAGTAAACTGTTGCTGAGCAACTAGAAAGAGAACATTAATAAAGTACTGGAAGACAGGACTGTATGTTTCAAGATCCTGCCCAGCATCCCCCAAGGCAGCCTAGTGAAATTCACTGTCTTTTCCATCAGCTTCTGTCCTTGCTTCTCTAATATAAACAAATGCCATTTTAACCTAAGATAAAAATGGCCAAGTCATCCTCGTCCTCCTCCTCTTCCCATTGGAACAGAACAACACAATTATTTCCTCTAAGTTCTCCTCAGGATTAATTCACATGTTCTTTCAATAGTGTGATTACCATTTTGTCAGGCTGTTGCAGTGACATGTTAAAGACTAGATTATTTGGACAGTACCAAAGGACCCAGAAGATCCCACAAGGAGAAATTCTTGTCACAATACAATTTTTATTCTCTATTAATGTTTTATGGCATCCACAGTCTGATTTAAAAATACATTCTTTGGCTCTTCATCCACTCAGCTGTATAAAAAAGCTGTCAGACTTCTTGTCTAAATCTATTACTTATGTCTTTCTACTTTTTTTCAGAATTAAATATGGGGACATTCTCCCTCCTCCTAAACTAGAAGCCTTATATGACAACACCAGACAGCACTAGCTATCAATAATTCCTGTCTGCTTATCTAATAACATTCTATTGAGCAGTCAAGTTCCTTTTTACAAACCAGAGAGATATTGACTTCACATAACTGTTTCCAAATTCCAAATAACATTAACTGTACCTGCTTCAGTGCTCTCACCACAGAGTTTTGGAGGGTCAATTCAAAAAATATTCACTTATGAGGTAAGATAGTGCCTCATCTAGACAAAGGGTTGTTGAAACTACAGCTCATGTCCTGCAACATGGTACCTCTGTAAGGACTTAGGACCTACACTTTATAACTCCTTACCTAGTAAAACACCTGGGAAATTCTGGTCTTTTTTATGTACAATATGACTTGTTCTCTTGAATATACCAAAATTTTGTAATACTGCCTTGAAAATTGGGCAGTTTTTGATTATCCACTGATGAACATCTGATCGTAACATCTTATTTTGTTTTTACTTTATTGTCATTTTAATGTGTTTTTCTTTGCTATTCTATCAGTCACCATAATAAAATGTTTGATTCATTCAAAATTCTCTTTTTCTTTATTTTTTTACTGTCTAATAGTCTCTGCATCAGTTATAATAAATTATAGCCCTTCTCTTCAAATTGTGATTAATCAATTTAAATATTGTTCAGTTAGGCATTGCTTGACATAATAAAATCAGTTCTATCCCAACTCCTTGATGATTATAACCATTATAATAAATTGCTTTCATAAATGATGGATTTCAAGGATACAAATTTAATTATTTTTCAAATATCCATTTTTTTTCATTTGTTTCCAAGCAGTATGTTTTTTCTTCTTTTTTTTTTTTAAGAAAAAAAGTCAACATCATGCAATACCTCTAATGGTCTCAGATGTTTTTGATTTACAGGTGACCATCTTTACTTAATTTGTAATTCCCTCTCCCTGATTCTTTGTGGGAGAAGGAAGGTACTGCTTCAACTAATTACATAGATAAATGATTCATTTACCTCTATAAAATAGATTGGCTGTGGCACAGACTAAAGTGGAATCTTAATCCTGTCCATGATGAATATGCACCTGGAAAACTGTTTCAAAATCCACTAATGATACTGACTAAGACACGGTTAATGAAATGAAGATTGATTTTCCTTTCCAACCAGCATATAACTCAAGCTCTTTGTTTCCTTGGATGGTACAGAGACCACAAAGTTTATGTCAGTGTTTCTCAACACTGGCAGTTTTAAAATGCATGGACATTGATCCCTAGAATTTACCAGCCAGCCATTTTGACTAGGAAATTTGAGGAGTTGAAGTTCCCACATCTTAAAAGTTGCTAAGATTGAGAAACACTGGTTTTGAGAAACATGTATCAGTTGGATGTTGGAGTAGATTCTTACGGACTGCCTAACTTCCTATAGCTGTGCTTCTATTTAAAATATTGACCTGACATAAATATACTTACATATCCCACTTGTGGTAAGAAAGATTATCCCAAATGTTACATTAAGTATATATTATATTAAAATAATTGTAGTTGCATTTTTCCTTAAAATATTTTTATTTGTTTATTCAATTCATATGCCACATCTTGCAGTTCAAGATGACCCTGAGTGGCTTAAAATATACATTTTAAAAGAATCTTGATACATTTTTAAGTCAGAATCTGCACTGGAATTTTCAAGAAATATGGAAATCAATGAAAAGTTTAGGGTCAGTCAAAGTACAGATTAAATCAGCAAATAAACTCTTCAAGCATCCCCATTTATCTATAAATACAGCATCTCCCCATCCTTCAGCTATGTTGAACCAATTCCTATAATTCCAGCTGACATGATTGCTGGAATTGATGAGAGAAAAGTCTCTCCAACCTGGCTGGATAGGACAACTGGAGTGAGAGGATGCCACAGGAAACTTTATCCCAAGTCATGTAGGACCGTAAAGATGACTGGCTGTAGAATTCTGGGAGTTGAAATCCAGAGGTCTTTAAAGTTGTCCAGATTGGATACTCCTGATGTAGACTCTCAACTTCTGTAGATTTGGTTAAAAAAAAAAACACATCAGTTATTTAGTGGTCTGTTTTCTCCCTCATATTGATGGATTGGGAAATCTCTGTGTTGTGGTCTTTAAAGGCCAGAAAAACAACAGAAAAATGTCAATGCCCTTCTGCTTTTTCTCTCTGCCCAGCCAGGCTGCAGCTAGCCAGGCCATCAAAGATCCATTTGAGTTCACTGTCTTTAAAGAGCTCTGGGCAGACCTTTGCTCTGCCAAGTACTGTGCATTATTAATCATAAACAGCAGGCATTTCATTAATGAATCTGAATGACCATGCCAAAGCAAATAGAAAGTAGTTTGAAAAGTCCTCCTCAGAAGGACATCCCAGACCTAGGCTATCAGAGCCAAGAAACTCCAATCTCAGCCACCAAAAAGCATCAAAACAAATAATTCAAAGCTAGAGTAGAGGTCTGCATTTCCAACCAACTTAGCCAGTGGTGATGGATGGCTGTCCTTGTTTAGCAACATGAGATGAGCTTTGGTGATCTAAAGCACCAAGTGTAAACTCACACTCCTATCATTGTTAAGTTCTTAATATTCCTGTTTCAGGTGATATCTTCCATCATTGTGCTGACCTCAATTTTTTTCACCTCTTTATTATAACGAAAAGATTTCAACCTGGTTAACAGTACTGTTTCTTTTAGAATAAAGAGCAAAGCAATAATAATAGGTGACAACAATAACCATTTCAATAACCATACATCCTCAGTGGCACAGTAGCTAGAGTACAGTACTGCAAGCTACTTCTGCTGCAGCCAGCTGCCTGAAATTTGGCAGATCGAATCTCACCAGCTCAAGGATGACTCAGCCTTCCATCCTTCCAAGGTGGGTAAAATGAGGACCCAGATTGTTGGGGTGCTGTGCTGACTCTGTAAACTGCTTAGAGAGAGCTATATAGCACTATAAAGTGATATATAAGTTTGAGTGTTATTGATATTGCTATTGCCAGCAAAAAAAATGGCACTGAGCCAGTGAAGGCTATTCAAATCCCAACTGAAATTATTAAACCATTGTTGGAATGGAGAATACAGAGATTTCTGGACAGAATGAATTCTGGTAGGCATTTTCAAATTATCTTGGACAGAGTCTCTCAGATAGCTCTCATAGAGGAAAACCTGAGGGAGCTGAACAGTAAGAGGAATCTTTACTGCAAGGTCAAACTTGGCAAAAATCTGTATTAAAAACTTTACCTGTAGAATGCTGGAATTGAAGTGAACAAGAGATAAAGGCCACCAGATTGCATAACTATTCTTAGTTGATCCAGAGAAGTCTTACTGGGAAACCACATGCCCAGTCTGGCTGGTCCATGGATACAGAGTTGCATATAGAGCAGAGGTGGTGTTCAGCAGGTTCTCTTCCAGAGCATCGGTAGTGGAAATTCTGAGTAGTTCAGAGAACCGACAAATACCACCTCTGACTGGCCCCACCCTATTTATTCTCTGCCTCCCGAGTCCCACCTGATCGGCTGGGTCTTCTTTTGTTGCCCTGCACAGGAGAACAGAGCTGGAAAGCTAGTTAGTGGGGTGGGGAGGGAATGGGGATTTTGAAGTAACCTTCCTGCAGGAGTGGGGTGGGAATGGAGATTTTACAGTATCCTTCCCCTGCCATGTCCACCAAGCCATACCCATCAAGCCATGCCCAGAGAACCAGTAGTAAAAATTTTTGAATCCCATCGCTGAAATTGACCTTTGTCAAAAGAGAATCCATTTTTCTCTGGTCAACTGGAGATGATTCCTAGCTAAAATGGCTAGGAAATCGTCTCATATGATACTAACCAGTCTTGGCTAATATTCATTGTCCCCATGTAGAAGATTCAGATATCCTTCCTCTGGACTTCTAAGATTAGAAATAATGGTTACTATCACCAAAGGGGCTTCTTCAAGTTTTTTTCCCCTTTCTTTTAAAATAAATCCATTTCATATTTGTATTACAAATGTGCATGTTCATAATTAACTACTATCCCCATTGTTCCTGGTGGTTTCTTCACAGTGAAACAGCAACTGCTGCACTTAGAAGAAACAGGAG
This sequence comes from Laticauda laticaudata, assembly GCA_004320025.1. Lineage (NCBI taxonomy): Eukaryota > Metazoa > Chordata > Lepidosauria > Squamata > Elapidae > Laticauda > Laticauda laticaudata. The sequence goes on from BHFT01021895.1 coordinate 63,234, forward strand.
GCAGGGATGGTGCTTGCATAGTTAGGCATATAGGGACCACCCCCCCCCTTATATTTAAAAATGCTTTTCTTTGCTTCCTCCTTACAACAAATAAAAATTTCCAGCTCAGCATGGTGTTTGCAGGCGTGTCCTCTTTCACAGTGGTGGGATTCAAAATGTTTTACTATCAGTTCTGTGGGCATGGCTTGGTGGGTGTGATGTGGCTTGGCGGGTGTGGCTTGGTGGGCATGGCAGGGGACATTTACTGCAAAATCCCCATTCCTGGGGGAAGGATACTGCAAAATCCTATTCCCTCCCCACCCCGCCAACTTGCTTTCCAGCTCCATTCTCTTGTGCAGGGCAACAAACAAAGCCCCAACCAATCAGCTGGGACTTGGGAGGCAGAAACTAAAACTGAAGATGACAGCTCTGACAGACATGGCCACCTATATCTCTTCAAGCCTCCCTTTCAAGCTTCCACCATGCCAATCTCTCCACTACATCTTTTCAGCTAGTAACACTTTGCTTTAGTCATGTTATTTATCCATATCCAGCTGTGATCAGAGCTTGGACTCCTGGGGATCAGGGCAAAGAACTTGCTTGCACCTTTATTTTATATAATGTCATCCAAAATACTGTAGGTATTACTTTAAGATTAAGAAGTATTGATCTGACCAAATATTAGAAGCACATCTTGCATTTTAGTATCTCCATTTTTGCTTTTTCCCATTACTGTGGGGTTAAGGTACAATACTGGACTGTAAGTAAAATAAGCACTATTTTCTTATTATTAATGAATATGAAGAGAAGTGAATGAGCTTGTTTAGAATTGTTCTTCCATACATATTGTTGCTTGGCTTGGGAGCATTAGGTTTGGCAATTTTATTTTATTTTTTAATTGATCTCACCATAAAGTAACATCTTCACCGAATGTCAATTTTTCTGCTCATTTATAAATGATAACTCAGATCCAATTAGAGATGTAAATTAGGGAGAACTGCCAAGTGTACATCTCTTTAGACTTTTGCATCTCTCTCTTTACACTAACTTAAACACAACTTCGTCTGGCTTTTGCCTAATATTCAACCAATCTGGAGCTCCTTACAATAACTGTTGACTTTCACCACTTTAAGCAGTTTGATATCAAATTTGATGAACTTACTGCTTAAGTCAAGATCATTTATCAACAAGACCTAAGTATAATTCTTCTTGTTTTTCTTGTGTTCCAAAATATTAGAAATAGGGAGAAATGCTTTTCAAAATAACTTGTGCTATTTAGATTCCAGTTCTCAAGAGGGATTTTGAGGTTGATAAAAGCTTAACCCTCCTGATCATCTTAGCTATTGACACAGGATTGTGTATTTCTAGAAGATCACAATCCAGCCATCTTTAAAATATTACAGTAGATTTTAAAATCTTTTTAGAACCCATAAAATACACAAAAACCTGTCAAGTGAATTGCGATTTTCCATGCCCAAATGTTTTGTTTAATGTCATCTCCCTGCAGAACATCTAAGATGAAATCTGTTTTGTAGTTTATCTCTAATTAAAAATGTGATAGAACAAAGAGAAGAAGAAAATGAATCTTGCACTAATTAGTTTACAAAAACTATTACAACACTTTTCAGAACTAGTATTCTGAAAAATATTGCAGCCTGACATATTTCTATAAAGTATGATGCCATAAAATCATTTTTAAGAAATCATTGCATTTCCTCATTTGTGTTTGTTCAAATATCAGATAAATGGAATGAGAATTTAATAAGTCCTTAATTATTTAATGCTACTGTTCTTGGGTTTTTTAATTTAAACCAAAGTTTCAGGTTTAAAGCAGATTCTGGGAAATATAAATGTTCTTAGTTTGCTGCTTCATTCTCAAAGTTCTGATGTGAACTCTAGAATCCTTTCTACAGATTTATAGAGGCTTCCTTGTGATTTTTGGAAGATATGTAATGGATCTCAAAGCCCATTGTCTCATTGTATAAAGGATGTATAGTGCTCAGGATACACACATAATCATCTCATTTTTCAATCCACCTGATTCTTTTCTATTAACTATATAATGCATGTAATGTTTTCATTGGATCTAAGATTTGGAACTTATTTCTGATAAATTACAAATTGCTCCTTCTAAATTGTTGAACTGAAAGCTTTAAACTATAAGGGTATGAAAATGGAGTTGGTGTGCTTTGGCAAGGTCACTGGAGAATGTGGTGATTTCTTTTACTTGTCTTTAAAGGTATTTTGTATCAGGAAAAACAATCTTGTTGCCAACTTGGGCTAAGAATGGTGAGTTAGTGCAAGAATTGGCTTTGTTTCATCAATAGAAGTGTCTTCAGTAAAGCCAACAGTTTACAGGAATCACTTTTATTTCATTTAGCCGGATGACTATGCATGATGTAGCTTTATACTCAAAATATAGCTAAGCCAATTCACACTTGATTCTCATGTATTTAGAGACTTATTAATACCAAGTGATTTCAACTGACTCATTCACAGTATGGCTAAAATTTCATCTATGCCAATGTATTATCTAACTCATGAGCAGACCCAGCTTATTCAGTTGGTCTAGTTTCCATATGAAGAAATTGCAATTATTAATGCTAATAGTTTCCATAATTAAAATAACTGGATTAAACAACCAAATCTATATTGGGGGATTCGACCTAGTGCTATCTAAATGGGTTGTATTTTAATTCCTATGATCCTCAGTGAATTCATCAATTTAGGAAAGGCAGTGTTACTGTATTTTTAAGACCATGGATTGGAATGCTATTATATGTCTTAGAAATTATATTTTTCTTTGCATTTTCTCATTCTATTGAAAGCCATTGTATACTTGGAAGTGTCCCTACCACACAAAACATTTATAAAGGTTTTTTTGTACATACTTTCTGTAAAGCATTAGTCTTAGTTTTTTTTAATTGTCAATGATCCTTTTTCAATGTCTCAAACTGCTTACTATGCTATCTTATTCAGTCTTACATCTCAGCATCTGTTAATCCTATTCATATCTTTAATGTTACTATTGTAGATTTTAAATGTGATTTGAATCTCATTTCTAGGTGAGGACTTTGGAAGAAACCTAAGGCCTCAGCAATTGATCAATGCATGCTTACTTTCATTTATAAATCACTTGATTCATATATATTATTGATGCTGAAAGTTAAGTAACTTATGTTAGTCTAGACAATCAATAAATCCATAGCTTTACTGGGATTTATAAGCAAACCTTTGAATGCAAACTCAGATTATTATACTGTGGAACATTCTCTATAGTATATTTTGTAATTTTGGGACAGACAAGTTCTGTCTCCATTGTCTCCATTTTTTCCTGAAATTCAAAGTTCACACTAGCTTCCTACAAAGAAAAAATAGTACATAAGAGCCCAACAATAAGTAAAATATAAATGATTGAATTGAAAACACAATTTAAAACAACTTTAGGGTTTATTCTTGATGGCAAAAATAAATGTAAAGTAATAATTATTCTGATATTAGTCATAATGCCTCTTGGTATCCTTCTGAAAGAAATTACAGTTTAGGGATTACATAGGAATCAGAATTCAGACATCTGAATAAAAAGCTTCTACAGAGATAAATATCCTTTCCTGCCAGTCTTAATTTCCAGCCAAGTTTCACTTGGTTGGTCTATAAGCTACTGATGAACAACTTTTTAATGTCCAAGAGCTTTCACAAAAGTATTGGACAACATAAGCCCTGCTGAATGCAAGGCGATCAAACTGTGAATGCTTACTTTGGGACCAATATCTTCTACTTTCATGTGTTTCCCAGCTCAAAGTGGCAGGAAATTGTGCTGTCAGTTTTCAGCAATCATGATTGGAGAAGACTGGGGAATTTTGAGGATACATGTACCTCTGCACCCACAGGGTCCCTAACTCTCTCCTTAACCAAAGGGACTTTTAAATGACAACATTGTGAAATGAATCCAGAAATTACCTGGCAACCAAAGCTTATCATTTAATATAGACGTGCTCTCAGGTTTCATATTTTGCAGCATATATTCTCATTCACTATTACCACAATCACCCAAAAATCCAAAACAATGCCGGAAAACATTCCCAAATCTCTAAGCAGGTCTTTTCTCTTGTTAAATCAAGATAATATTCCTGTATCATGACTTCAGATGAGCCACTTTGGTAAGATCTATTATACCAGGCCAAAAATGATTTGGGATATTATTATTCACCTCCATGGCTGCTTCATTCAATCCTATTGCAAAGCCACTGGGAATTGTAGAAAGCAGTCCATGAGAAAAAACAAATAAAGCTAGAACTTTACTGTTCCAAGTGTAACAGGTTATTATTAAGAGGAATCAAATTAAAATCCCTTTGAGCTAAACCTTCCATACTGCTTCAGACCTACATTACAAGCAATTTCAGCATTTACATACATTACACAGAGAAATTATTTCCTGACCGTTAGGTGCAATTCAAATTATAATGATTATTACTTTTAATGTGGTAGAGGGTTTCATTTCTCTGTTAATGCACTCAAATATTTCTTCCAGGTATGAATGAAAAATGACATAAATTAGAATCTTTTCTTTGTATTTTAGATGCAAAACATTGTTAATAGATTGTCTCTAGGGCAAGCTTGTGGATGAACTTCCTGATATGCAAGGTCACATTTAAATTTCGAATTCATTTTCTTTCCACAAATTGCAATTACGCAGCACATACAATGCGAAAAAGCTTTCTGGGAAAAGGGATTTTGAAAGGTCACTGTGAATACTAATAACAATGTTGTTAGTCAGACATAATCAGAAAAATTATACTGAGCATCAAGTGAGACATCTGATGTCATTTCAGAGTCCTCTGAGAAAAATCTAAAGACCTCCCCAGCATGTATATCCTTAGATAGATACACTTAGGCTAAAAACACACAGTCTTCACCCCAACTGGAAGAAATAATTGTCAGAATTCCTCATTTGTTTCAGGAGACAATATCTTTACAACAGGATGAGTTTAGAGCTGTCTCTATAAGGACGCATACTCCGAGAGGTTTTCAAGATTGATGACAGCCCTGTGAGTAGGGCAGGTCAAGAAGCAGATACTTTAGGGCCTCTGTGATGCTGCTGCTTTATTGTAATAGAATATAATGAGAGAATCTTGAAAGCTTGTCTAAGCTTCTCTCTGCCCCATCTTAACCTAAATAAAAATAGAGTAGGATTATTTTGAGAGTTTTTCTCCTCGCCCATGTCAGTCCAAGGTCTGTGTAACCTTTTCACCAAATATTTTCTTATGGCTCCTCCCCTTCTTTTCCCTTAAGGGCTATTTCATACCTTCCCCAAGGTCAACTCTAAATTCCTTCACAGTGTACGTATATGTAAGTGCAAATTAAGTCTTGAGATAATTTGTTCTTTATCTCTTCTGTCACACATACAATCAATGATTTTTGTCTATTTATTTATGTTAAAAATATTTCTATGACACTATACTTCCAACTGTTTAGAATAGAATGCACAGAAAAGGAAAGAATCAAAAAACAATGGCAATAATGAACTATATATATATTGTTATTCACAATGCAACAGAAATAAATACCAAAATTTAACATCTGCCATATATTTGTGTGTGTATTGCACATGTAATGTTACATAGTGTAATGTGGTATAGTGCTAGTTGTTTCTGGCTCTAGGGGCTCTGCTCATCTCCATTACAAAGCCAAAGAGCCAGCGCTGTCCAAGGACATCTCCATGGTCATATTGCCAGCATGACTGAAGGCACACAGAACCCTGTTACCTTCCCACCAAAGTGGTCCCTATATTTCTACTTGCATTTTTACATGCTTTCGAACTGCTAGGCTGGCAGAAGCTGGGACAAGTAACGGGAGCTCACTCTATTATGAGGTGCTAGGGATTCGAACTGCTGAACTGCTGACCTTTCTGTTCAACAATCTCAGTGTTTTAACCACAGGTGTCAACTAGAAACTGGATGACCATAAGTTCTAGTCCTCTTTTCAGCATGGAACTTGGCTGCTGACTCTGAGCCAGTTATTCTCTATCAGATCTAAACAATCTACCCATAAGCTAATATATATCCTTACCAACCCGCTCTAGGGATTGCAGTTGATTGATTTAGATTCTAGATATAAATGTAAACACTATTGATGCAAGAATGATTGAGGGGGAAAAATACTTCTGACTCACAAAATATTTTATGTGTAAATGACGGCCAGGTGGCAATTCTCTCCAAAAGAGTTTGCTCAAATCCGGGAACCAATGAAAACTAGTCAGTGGCATCACACCTTGTATGTCCCCAAAGTTATGTCCATAGAAAGCAGGAGAGAGAAAAACAGCGCAAAATGCCCAAAGTTTTTTATCTCACGCCAAAATATCATCAAACCTGGCACTTCTCCTCCCCTACAAAAAAATTAAAGACATTAGTGAGTCAGTGGCTGTGTTAAATTTAATACCAATGCTATTTTCACATTATTTAAATAGATGGTCACTCATAAATTACTATTAATATTAAAAGTAATAATTAATATTAATAATAAAATTAATATTAACTATTAATATTAACATTAGTGGATTTGTAGCTGTGCAGATACAGATAGATAAACTTCGCAAAACATCCATAACAAAGTACATTTATTGGCTCATCAGGTATCCTCATAACTGACATTTGTGATGAAGTTCTTTAATGACCAATCTTTTGTATATCTGCCTTGTAGTAAAAGATGGTTATCTCCTAACCCATCTCGTAGTGATAGNGCAAAAGTGAGGGAAATTCCCCCAACCCATCAAGGGTCAAATTAGTGACCAATCAGGATTACAGATGTGGCCACGTGACATGAACTACATTTCCCAGGATACCTTTAACTACATTTACCATGATGCATTCCCTCAAGGGGACAGCCCATAATTCCTAAGTAACTATCCAATTCCCATAGACGGACTGGGACAGCACACTTTTAGATAAACTTCTAGATAAATGTTATCACTGGGTCCTTAGTAAACAAAGGGGGACAGCACAGAGGTAGCAATCCCCATTCCCATTCCATCCATGGGATTTCCTGTGCAGATCCCTGATAAACCTGTTTCATGGATTTTGTCTTTGGCACAGATGACTAATTCTTAAGAAAGGCAGGGAAACACAACATCATACTTTAAACATCCTTCTGCCCAAAATCTGTCCTGCCATCAAAACCAGTTTTGAATCATCTGCATTATTCAGGAGAAGAATACAGTCCAGCCCCACCACAATTACATGATAAAGAGATGGAATATGATAAAAGGTGAAATATGGGGTCTGTTAAATTGTGGCAGAACCATCTCCTCTGTTGCTCTACTGCTAAATGTTCTGGGTCATTTAACTCTTCAGTGGACAAGAGAAGATATTTTGCACAAGCTCAGAAGTTCTTTTCCAATATCCTTTGCTTATAGTGTCCACTGGATGGTCAAGATTGAATGCAGCAGGGGAGGGCGGAGCTGGCATCACGATGATACGGCATGTGATCTTGAGGTCTAAGAGCACTGCTGATATCTTTGCTCCTAGACAGTCCAATAGGATCTAAACCATCCTGAAGAGACAGTGAATGTAAAGAACGCAACCTGTTGATCCAAGGGATACTGCAAAGTCCCTGGAAGATCCTGGAGAAGCTCTTTTTGCCAGCAGCAAAGAGGCAGCCATTAAAGCTGCTGAAATTGGGACAGCTCCGAAACAAAATAGGGAAAGAGAAAGGTTGTGCCGCGTTTTGGTTGAGAACTTTTTCTTTATTTTAAGATTTTGGGAAAGGACCCCCTAAGGAAAAAAGAAAGAATCTGTAAAAAGTTTTTGACAGAAGTTGATTAAGCGGTGATTTTAACAGGAATGTCAAAGTAATTTTTTTTTTTTGCTCATTGCTGGAGTTTTCTACACGATTTTAGTTATTTTGAAACTGGACTAGTTTTTTTTTTCTTCTTTCACCTAATTCTTTCTCTTCTTTTTTGATTTTCATAATATTCTAGGCGAGAATTCCCTTTTTAGTTCATTCTTTTTAATATCTTTTTCCCTTTTTCAATTAATTTTTATTATATTTTGTTTGGAAAAGGAGGGGGGAAAGTGAAAGCAAAGAAAAGCCTACTGTAACAGCGTGCCAACTAGTTGAGGCTTGAAATTCTCTATTTCTTTTTCTTGACCAGACAAAGCTGAGAAAGAACTGAGACTTCTTTTCAAGGACATCACTATTGATTGAGATAGAAGGTCTAGAGCATGGGAGAGTATTATTGCGGTGGCGTTCTTCTGGTGTTTCTATCAACCTTTGGGTTCTGGTGTTGAAGCCTTATAGGAAAAAAATGAAGGGTGATAAGACTCTGGAGAAGAGAGTGAAGTGAATATTACCCTTTTGTCCCAATAAGAGGAGGCGATCTATTACAAAATCAAGAACTAATAGGGACCAATTTCCTTACTAAATGCAGTTATAAAAAGTTTTGCTTCATATGGGCAGAAAGACTTAAAATACTGAAACAATTTTATCCATCGCTGCATCAAAATGGATTTCTGCCAAAGAGACAAATTAAAGAAAATATGAGAGTAATCTTGGACACTTTGGAATACTACGATGCACACCTGGAAAAAACAAATGAGCTCTGATATTTCTAGATGCACAGAAGCATTTTGATAATGTTGAATTGTAGCAGATTTATGTTACTACAGCTGGAAACAGATGGCTTTCCTAAAAAATTTATTTCAAGCAGTAGAAGGCCATTATATCATAAGCAAACAGCAAAAGGTCATGACAGAGAGAATCTGACAGACCACTATTGATTAAAAGAAAAGGAACAAGGCAAGGGTTGTCCACTTCACCTCTGTTGTTTGTCATACGTTAACTTTTGGAAGCTGCTAAATAGAAATATTAGAGTTTGAAAAGAATATAAAAGGGGCATGAAGAATTAAAAAGGAAGACATTTTATAGTTGGCAACATTGGTTGGAGATGTCTGGTTTTTATCTTTAGAAGAACCCGATCTAGAAACAGCATAGAAATTGATAGAAAAAAGATCGAGACATATGGAAAGGTGGCTGGTTTGAAATAAATAAAGATAAACAAAAGATCTTTACAAAGATATGCTATCAAGACAAAAGGAAGAACTGGCAGACCTATTGAAAATTCAGGTCCACAATAAGATGAAAGGTACTTCGGGATACCATTTGACAGCAAGCATTGGCAGAACACTAAACGAGAATAATTATATCAAACTTTAAAAACGAGCAGATAGCGCTCTAGCATTTGGCAAAAGGGGAAAAATTTACAAACTGTCATTTTAATAGGGGAATGAATTATTCAAACAGATCAAGGTATGAAATGATTACCCAGAATCTTTACTATTTATGCTTTCAAACAATTCCTTAATTCAGCTTGGAAAAGACTAGTTTTGAAAATTTTTAAATAAAAATGTGTTGAAATTATATTATTGCACAGGTAAGAAAGTGAGAATAAAGTTAAAACTTTTGCAAGATGCCAGAATAAAGGGAGGATTTTGGTTTGCCTAATTGGGAGTTGTATTACCAACTAACCAAATTTGATGTGGGTTAAGGAAGGATTAAACATTAAGAATACTAGATTGTTGTCATTAGAAGGACATTGATTTGTGTTTTGGGATTGGCAATGTTTTTGTATGGTATAAAGGAATAAAACACAGGGCTTCCTTTAGAAGAACATATACGGAGTCTCTGTGGTTAAACTGGGAGAGATAAAAAGACATATGTTATCTGAAAAATTCCAATCTGGGCTATTGACTATTGAGCATTTTCTTTTTCCTATAATATAAAAAAAAGGAACAAACAGGTTAATATGGTTGAAATTTGAATGAAAAAGGGTTGACTTAAATCTATACAAAAACTAGAGGAACAAAGGTAATAAAGATGAATTGGTTTTCATATGCGCAAATACATGTCAAGGTATGATAAAAGATTCCAAAACATAGTTTTTATGATAACTGCACTTTGATTTAGATAAGATTTTGACACGGTACTGATGAAAAAAGTGATTTAAAAATTGTTTAGATATTTATTAGAATTAAACCCTCCCAAGAAGAATAAGTTAAAGAAACTATGTTGCTTTGTGAAGAAATTGGCAGAGAAATTGGCAAAAATTGTGGTCTCAAAATTATAAAATGAACAATGTCCAACAGCATATAAAGAAAATTTGTATCAAGATGTTTTACAAAGGGGCATTTTTTCCCCTGACAAGTAATAGCAGATGGTTCAAAAGCAAATCTGAGTAGAAATGTGTAGAATGTCATCAGAACCTGGCTCATAATACCATATGTGGTGGACTTTGTGCAGATGCTTAAAAAATAACTGTGACTAAAATCCACACATGGTTGGAACATGACAAAAAAAAGATAGATTTGCAAACCAGAGAAATATTTTTATTTGGGAATCTTACCTAAAATAAATATAGTAAAGATTTGAATATCTGATGTAAAATGTGATTAACAGCCCGGCTAGGTTGTATTTCCGCTCAACTGGGTAAAAATGATAACGGAATACCATCACAGGAGGAAATCATCTAAGAAAATTATTGGAATGTGCGAATATGAGTAGGATTGACATTTGAAATTTAAGAGGAACAGGATAAATAAACAATTTTATAATTTTGAGATTCTTTCTATCAATGGTTAGACAATAAAAATTAAGTAACAAAATATATGACTTATTTTAGACAAAATGCTATAACTATATAATAAAGATGTTATTCTTTCTTTATTATATTTCCACACTGCTTCTAGGACTAGCCATTCCTGATGTTGCATTGTCACAAAATTAAATTCGCGAGTTAAATATGAATTATTTCCTATAGTATTGAATGAATACAAGTATAAGTCATAATGATTTGATTAACAATGATATTAATGTATTTTATACTTGATTGAAATTTGAGAATATTATACAACTTTAATTGTAATTGAAAGACTACGAAATGGGAAGCCCAAAACAATTTGTAAACCAGCCGGCACACTGCCGCGGTGTGTGTATGTATATATATGGAAGATGGCCTGATGTTTTTATGTTTTGTTTGTTTATGTTTGTTTTAAAAACTAATAATTTTTTTTTAAAAAAAAAGGTAATGAGAAATTGTTCCAATTTGTAATGGCACTTGAATACGGTTTTAAATGCAGATATTCTCAGCTCCTATCTGAGCACTACTTCTCACATCTGTCAGAGCCTCACACCTGGCTTTATCTTTATATCTCACACCTTGCTATATCTTTATATCTGGAACTCAAACCTGCCCCTAGGAGCTAGTGGTAAAAAATCAGACCCATCTTGGTGAGAGAAGGTGCTTTTATTGCAGGTGTAAGAAGGCCTAATTGAAGATGTGCTATCACAAAATCAAGCAGTCAAGTTGTCTATTTATTAAAAGGGCAGGGTGTAAATCTTTTGTCTCTTCTTCTTATCCTTCCTGAGGTAGTTGGTTTTATTATCAATCTTGGATATCGGGCTACCTGCTCAGGGAGTGGCATTGGAGTCAGAAAAGTCAGTAGCTGTGATTATCTGATGAAAATCCTACTCCTTTCTTGACATGATTGCAGCTGCTATCTTATAATGGAATGTGTAGCTGAAATTAAGGAACAAGGAGAATGAGGGGAAGACAGACAGGAGTGCCCAGTAGTTTAACAGTCAGAGAAAGAAACTTAGGGAGGATCCACCCAACTGGATCATGTCATTAAAAGTGGCAGTGGGAACTGTGTACTTAAAAACTTCTCAGCCCTCCCAGGTAAACCACACAGAAAACAAAACAAAATGAATTAAATCTACTTTATTGTAAATGTTGCTAATACGAACTTCCTACTGCCATTTTTAATCTGAATAATTGGGGTGGGTCTTTCCCAAGTTTTTTTCTCTGTCCAGAAAGCCACTGGGGGCTCCTGCCTCCCTTGTCTGATTGTTTCCTAGGCAGTATCTCTTCAACTCATTCCCCAAGGCCACCCACACATTCCAGGGAGCATCTGGACTTGTTTGACACTTTCTGGTCCATGGATGCATATCAGAGTTTGATACCAGTCTTATCTAATCTCAGGCTCTGTATTACCAGTCTGTTAAACTTCAGTCTTAAAACTAATTACATGGCTTGACATATCAAGGTCATAATTTGTGGCTTTGTCCCTATTTTCACCTAACGTCAATGCAAGCACTATCTTTTTTCTTTTAGTCTCCCAAACATTGATTTCATCTTGTCTCCAGTGAGAGTGAGAGTATCGTAAATTTTAGTTAGTGGTACTAGTGTTAAAATATTATTCCCCACTGCCTTATTTTGATACAATCCAATGACACATTCCAAACATGTAAAATCATCTGGGAGGGAAATCAGGTGACATGAAACAAGCACTGGAAACAGTTTAGTAATTGGCAATGGGAATAGCCAGTTTTAACACAGGATAAAATTCTGCCACTTAAGTATAGGTGATTAGTACAATAGGTTAGTGAGTCAAAGTCCTACAAGCTAGATTACTTCTGGAACAAAGTCTGTGCTAGATTATTTCTAGCACAGACTTCCACAAATTTCTTCCTTCCCCCCTCTCTTCCTCTCTTCCTCCCTCCCTTCCTCCCTCTTTCCTTCCTTCTCAGATCAGATCCATAAACACTTTATGGATGCAAAAATATAACATGGACAGTCTAGTTGACAAAGTTAAATATAACTCCGTCCATCCTCCAAATCTATATAATGCTAGGGATAATTGTATTTTAAAAAACACATTATTATAAAAAAAAAATCTGTAGAAAGAAGTATATTTATGTTAGTTGTATTAGAATAGATATTGTTAAAGAAATTTGCATGCAAATCATTTAATAGAAAAGCTCAGTACAATAATATTGGCAGATTGTTTTGTATAAAATATATAACATTTGATGTAATGGAATAGGTAAATATATGAGATGTGAATAAGGCATAGTTTTAGGATTATATGAATAATCTTTCTGATGGAAGGATATTAATTGTCTGCTACTCATGATGTATCATATAACTTAAATCCCTACTCTTTCAACTATTTTTAATAATTTAGAAAATGTAAATAATGTGAATAATTAATACATAAATACGGCTAAATATGTAGGCAGGCAGGCAGGACTCAGAGAGTATTTTCAATGTGTTTCTACTACTTCAGGACTTTTAAGTTTTTCATTTTTCTTTTTTGAAAGCTAATAACATAGTTCTTTTTAGTTCATGGATATCTTTGATGCTTATTTTATTTTGTTTATGTTCTAACTTGGTGGGATTTTTTTCATTTATATTCAGTTTTTTAAAAATGTCACAATTATTCACTGGGATAAAACAAGCACTTTTTAAAAAGTCTGGAAGTCTTATATGGACTTTTTTTTTTTTTGCTGAAAGAAGAAAAGGCTCTACTAGTGATTTAGAGTCTCAGTTAGAGTGCAGTACTGCAGGCTACTTCTGCCAACTGCCTGCTATTTGGCAGTTCAGATCTCACCAGGCTCAAGGTTGGCTTAGCCTTCCATCCTTCGGAGGTGGGTAAAAAGAGGACCCAAATTATTGGGGGCAAGATGCTGACACTGTAAACCACCTAGAGAGGGCTGTAAAGCACTGTAAAGCGGTATACAAGTCTAAGTGCTATTGCTATTTACAGATTTGGGAATTAAAAAAGATTAAAGGGGAAAGGAAAAGAGTAAGATGGCAAAAAGAGGTGCAAATTTCTTTTTAAGTTCCTATCTTTATTTTTATTATTTTTCATTTTTAGATTGTTTATTGTATTATAAAGTTATAATAAAAATATTAAGCAAAACTTAATCCATCTAGACAGAAAATTATATCAGTACTTTCGGTCTACAGTATTTATGAAGCTAAGTTTGCTAAGAGAGGTGTTCAATTTAGGATATATCTATCCTCACTCCCATTTACATGTGGTCATTTAGACAAGAAAATGCTTTTGTTTGATGCACTAGAAATGCTGGAAGTTGTATAGCATGGAAATTGATAGTATAATCAGTAGGAAGAAATGTGAAGCAACTTTGTGGCTTCAAAGAGGGATGTTCAGAATGATAGTGTCTTTTACCTGCAAAAAATTGTCATCATACAGGCACTTGTGGTGATATTCGTCTGGATTTTTTTCTATAGACCACAATTTATTGTTTAAGCCCATGTCACAGTGAACCAACGGATGCAAAGAGGATGTAAAACGGACAAAAGACCGTTGCATCCGTTCGAAGAACGTAGCGACGGTGTACTCACTTGCCTCCGTATTTTGGCTTCCTCTCTATCCGTCCAGCATCCGTTGATGGAGTTTCATCCGCTCAAAAGTTTTTGGGCTGCCAAAAACTTTTGCGTGGGAAAAGTATCCAGTTCTCCGTCTGCAATCACGTACGATACGCTATGCATCGTTACGCATCGCCTATATCCGCTAGGCATCCGTACGCATCCGCGGAACTCCGATCTCGCCTGGACGCAGGGAGAAGGGGAACGGATGCAGAACGGAATGCAGATCGGATGCCTAGCGGATGCAGAACGGAAACACAAGCGCCCCCCCGCATCAAAACGGAAAAAACGTTTGCAGAGGAGACTATCTCGGCATATTAAGGATGTCTGCCGTATCTAGAGGACTGCAAAGGGAACTATATCTTGCCTAATAAAAAGGGGGAGCAACTCACTGCATCTCACTTCAGAACAGGCAGCCCAACGTGCAGACCTGCTGCAGCCTTCAATCGGCTCTTACCATCTTCCACAGCATCCAGTCATGTCCACCGTGGATCGTGAACAAACCCTTTCGGCAGCCAGCACTCTCGCTTGTCAACATGCAAACCATCTGCAGGCTCTTGGAACTCATACTGCGAGAAAGAAAAGGAGCACCCAAAAGAGTCTGGATCCGAAGATGGTTCGCCAGAAGAGCAGAGGACGGACTGTACAACAAGTGATGGTGAGCCGCAGAGCGAAGAAACTCGGCGTTCACAAGTTCATGAGGATGCCTCCAGCCATGTTTGACGAAGTTGTGCAGCACCTGACACCAGGTTGACCAAGGCAAAAACCAGCTTCCGCCAAGCCTGGAACCTGGGCCAAAGGTGGCACTCACTCTCACCGACCTGGCTCAGACCTCCTACAGAGCATGCAGTACGGCTGGAAGGGTGCCACACAACCCATCAGCATTGTGGTCAGAGAAGTGGTGCAGGCCATCATCGAAGAATACAAGAGGAGCTCCTCAGTACCCTCCACTGAAGAAGGCTGAAGAAGTTGCAGAGCAGTGGTATCAGAAGTTGGAACTTACCACACACCGTTGGAGCATAGATGGCAAGCACGTGGCCTGAAAATCTCCAACCAACTCAGGCTCCACTTTATTTCAACTCCAAGGCTTCTTCAGAATCATCCTTTCGCACTGGTCGATGCTGACTACAAGATTATGTACATCGATGGTTCAGAAACGGCTCATCTTCAGATGCCCAGTATACAACACCGTCACCTCAAGGAGAGCTGAAGCAACCTCATCGTGGGCTTCCAGATCCAGGCCACTGCCACGACATGCAAGATGTGCGCCTACTTCATCGTGGGATATGCCTTCTCCCTCACAACCTAATCATGAAGCCTACACTTCACGACCCTCACCCGTGAGAGAGGATTCTTCAACTACAGCTGTCCAGGGTAGGCAGGTGGTGGACAACGCCCTTGGCATCTGGCAACAGTTCCAGGTACTTCTCCACACCATGCAGCATTGCCCAGAGACCGTGAGGAGGTTACTGGAAGCTTGCTGCATCCTGTACAATTCTCATTCGAACCCGCTACCCGTCTTGCAGAAAGGCTCGTGGACTCCAGCAAGCAATGGGAAATGGAGCCTGGTGAATGGAGGCAAGGCGAAACCTGATAGACACTGTGGATTGCAAGGCCCCAAACGAGCTCAAATGAAGCGAAGATAGTGCAACCTCCTGAGACACTGGTGCAACTCCCAGCTGGAGCAGTGGTAGTGCAAGACAGGATGGTAGATGCTTGATGGATTCTTCCTTCAGCTGTGTCCATCACACGGATGAGATTGGCCATGTATGTTTGGTTGGCCTACAATGAACAGGGCGTTTATAAAGAGTTGTGTTATGTTGACATGTGTGGATAATTATTACATTATTATTGATAATAAAAGGGCCGTAGGTGTGGCACACTGAGAGGATTGACCTACAGGTCCAATATGCTTGCACTGGAGGTTTATCTATCCCACTGCTATCTAACCCATCCCACAGTAATTACCCATCACAGGTATCCTAACCATCCCAAAGCATGCCTTACCATCACACAAGCATGCAAAGGCTTAAACCATTTCTAAAGTTTCCACAAGACTTTATTAAAAAAAGAATGAAGCATGTGTGAATCAAAAATAGACTTTATTTACAACAAGCTTATAGACAAAAAGATCTCTGGTATTCTTTGGTCGCTCAGTCCAGGGGTGAAGGTGCAGGTGCTGTGGAGTGGTGGTGCTGGAGTGCTGTCATCAGCTCTACCAGAAGCAGAAGCAGCAGAAAGCGCCAGCCCAGAAGAGCGAGTCCATGCTGCAGAAGCCCAGCAGAACCAGAGTGAGAGGCCAGGGGTGGGATGGTAGCCCTGTCCTCTTTCCAGGGCTGCAGCAGATGCTGAGGCTGCTGTGCTTCGCAGTGGTTTTGGGTTGCTGTGGCCGGGAGACTGAGGAACCAAGGCTGGCAGGAGCAGCACCAAGGCTTGTAGGAAGGGCTGGCAGAGCAGTCAGCACAAGGTGAAGCAGCAGACAGCAAGCTGGCAGGCAGGCTGGCAGACAGGCTGCAGGCATGCAGGCACCAAGGCTGGCACCATAGGCTGGAAGGGGGCAGGCACAAGGCTGCAGGAAGGCGGCAGACAAGGCAGGCACAAGCGTGGCAGGAGGACTGTGCAGCAGCGCTTGAAGGCAAGAGCTGGCAGCAAGGTGGCAGGGAGCTGGTAGCAAGGCTGGCAGCAAGGCTGGAGGCAGACATGAAGGCAAGGCAGGCAAGGCAGCCCATCCTTCCGGCAGCAGTCTTTCTCTGAATGGGCACTGCTTCAAGTGCTTTTCCGTTATATCCGGGGCTGCACAATGCATCCCCCCCACATGCGCAATTAACGCCAGGCATCCCGTTGGCTTCCTGTGCGATCGCTAGGCCTTCATGCATCCGCTTATCCGTGTGCATCGCTGTATCGTCGCGTCGCTTTGTGAGCCCCCCGAGCCTTGGTTGCGCCATCCGCTCTCATCCACTTCCATCCGCTGGCTTCGTTCCGCACTCGCTTTGCATCTGCCTGACTCTCCACGTGTCTGTGTTATCCGCTCCCGTTAGCACAATTTTTGCCCCTTTGAGAGGATAACAATGATGGAACATTTTGCTTGTTCCGCTGTGTCCTTTTTGCATCCGTTGGCCAATGTGACATGGGCTTTAATTATCAGCACTGAACAACCTTGAAGATGTCTTAACCTTTTCCATTAATATGGATTAGATCATTATTTCTCAATCTTGGCCACAAGAAGATGAATGGACTTCAACTCCCAGAATTCCCCAGCAACCCATGCAAATAGAAACAAACAAATGTGTCATCAAACCAACCAATCAAACTTTCAGTTAAAGTCAGCTTACGAGGCTCAAATTATTGTATTTTAGATACATTGTAATCTCATCATAGAGAAATATCTTGACTTTACAGTAGTGAATTAGATTATATAATATAAAACAACAGAAGCATTTAGAGATAAGAAGCTATATTTCCATTTGTCTGTCTTAGGTATTTTGTATATTTGAATTGAATATACTGTTCTTGTTGAACAGATAAAAAATTGCAAATGATTAGACTGAATTACTGTGTTGCATCACTAAAGTGATCATTAACATATACTATGGTGTGTATAGTGCTGATACCACCTGCCAGTTCTCCAAATATTACATTTGGGAAACTGGACACTGAATTGTGGCTTTGTTCCTCAGTGCACTATTAACATCCAGCTATATCCTTTTCTTATTTCATACCACTTAACCAATGCACCTTTCTCCTATATGCCTTTTGGTCTTTATGGAGAAAGGGTTTTTACACAAGCCTTCCCGAACAGTAGGAGAGATAAATGATGATCAGAGCAACTAAAATAAGTGGGAGGTAAGGATAAATCATACTGGAAAAGGTACATTGAAAGATTCAACACCAGCTTGAGGGCACAGAACCAATCATTCAATCAGTCAGTTAGTCAAAGCAATGGTTTTCAGATATTTGAGTCATGCTTTGGAAATGTTCCTTGACTGAGTTTATCTCTAGTTTTTGGAATTCCAAATGAATTGCTTTCCTTTCAAAGTGTAATAAATGTATAAGCTCTGGGTTTTATTTTCAAAATGGAAATTCTACATGTACAGATAAGCACAATCTTTGCTTTGGTTTGTTTGGCCCTGCTCTCCTTTAACAACATCTTTCTTATAAAATTATGTTATATGTGCATTAAAAACTATATTTTTTTGAGAAATCAAGGTAATTATAAAGCATCAGGAAAAAATCCATCTTGATATCCTTGTATAACTTAAAATATTTCTGTGCTTTTTTGTGTTGTGATGTAGAGAACAGAAAAAATAAATGAGGTGAAGGAACTGAAAGCTTCAAAGACTGCATATATGTGTTTATGTGTATATATATTTATATACGACTAGTGTAATTAGAATACAATGAACCCAAAGATTCTGTTTAAAATATAATAGAATGTTTTCTGCTCAAGTCATTAGTGCATATCTTTCTCACATAGTTTGGACTACAGTCCTCATAATCTTTATCCAGCATAAGTATGTATGAACATACTTTATCCAGCATAAGTATGTATGTATTAGTTTGGAATCATGAGAGCTCAAGTATCATTTATCATGAAATGTTAATCTACAGAGAGTGAATCAGTACGTATCATTGCTACTTGCATCACAACAATAAGTAGGTTAAGTTACAACTACATCATACTGCATTCATTGAATCATGCAAATGGTGTAATATGGTAAATATCATTGGATTTCCAATTTTATGCAATTTATCTTGGCTAGGCAAGGAAGGTTGCAAATAAGTTTACCATATACTTATTTACCAAATAAGTTTGCAACATACCATTATATATGCCCCACTGATTTCAGCTTTTCAGATATAGTGTAGAGTGCATTGAAGTCACAAAATAATTAAGTCTCACACACATGGCAATGTTTATCAACCTCAGAAACTTTAAGACGTGTGAACTTTAACTCTCAGAATTGCTGACTGAGAAATTCTGGAAGTTAAGGTCCATGCATCTTAATGTTCCTATGGCTGAGAAACACTGGTATATAGTAATGTAATGTGAAGGAGTTCCCTCCTAGTGTTTAATATTGTAGAAATTGACACCCCTAAACACATTCTTTGGTCACATGTAAATCACAGAAACACAAGAATTTCATTCTCCACCTATAAACTTTAACTGTACAGTCTCTTTTTGGAAGAAGTTCTTATCCATCAAAACATATTCTTATCCAACAAATTAAAAGACCTGGTAGAAAAATGACAATATATTGTTGGGAGCTAATATATTCTAATTAACATGTGGTAACCTGTGTTAGTCATATGAGCCTTGTATAGATGAGAGTGAAGGTTCGTTCTCCAAGCTTGTGGGTTGGTTTCTGAATGTTTCATTACCAGGCTTGGTAACATCTTGTTACCTACCTTGATAATGAAACGTTCAAAAATCAACCCACAAGCTTGGAATAATGAACCTTCAATCTCACCCTACACCTGAGCTACAGATATTGATCACTACTGCAACCCTTGTACAGATGTTTGCTTGGACACATGAAGACTAAATGTGCATAATGGATTTGGATATGGATATATGTGCAGCTTTTCTTTAGACTCCAACGAAGATTTCATTGGCTTGAACAGTCTTAAATACATTATGCTACTGAAAATCAGAAGATATAAATGCTGGATGACAAGAAGCTTTAAAACCCTATTTTTATTTTGTTTAGGAGATATGGAGACATCTTAAAGGAAAGCCCATACATTTTTAACTCCTATGTATTTTGGTGAATGACAAAATAGGCCTATAATTAGATAAAGATCTGAGACATGATGGCAGCACAAAAATATTCTTGAGTGATTTCTCAACTCTGGAACCCAAGTTTAAATTATGTGAACTCTGCTGATTCCAAGAGACTGAAATGTAGAAAAAAATTGATGGAGAATTCACAGTTGTCTCAATGGACTTTTTAAAATTTGAAGATAGATTTTTTTCACCAAAGTTGAAGTGTTCTGAAGCATGCACTAGAAGCATGTACCAGAAGGGAACAGCTATTATGCAGTTGGGTAAACATCTTTTATTATATTAGTACTTTAAAAAAGGGTTTGGAAACTATTGGGAAAAACTGCCCCCCTCTATTTTAACAGCTTTACAAAGCCATGTTTAATGTAACATTTCAAAAGATTCCCTTGCATGCTTTAAAAGCTCTACTGGATAGTGTTCCTATTTGTTGTTTGAACTTAAATTTGGTGCTCCTTTGAAGAAAAGAGAAACTAATTAATATTTTAGGTTTGATAGCTGCAAGTGCATCATAATGTGTACACACACTGTCGCCCCAACCTCTCTGCACCGAATGGGTAAGTTTGAATTTGCATTCATAGTTAGAAAAAAGAAGCAAAATGCAAAAGTAGGGTGAAGAAGGATGGCAGAGACATTGAAGTTTGTTTTCATGTTATTTAATTTAAATTATTTTCATTTAAATCTAGATCTGTACATGAGTTCAGACTCAATAATATTTTAAACTTAATTTAATCAATACAAATTAATCAATCAATGGATACAACCATTCTCAGCAATTTTTATTCTGATCTCCAGATTTCCTTGTTGAGAAGGTGATTGGGCTGCAGTTTTAGATGGCTTTGGATGAAGCAAATTAACTCTACCTTTTTCAGACAGGAAGAATTTGACGACATTGGTTGTGCTTGTTTATGATATTTGGTGAAGTTGGGACAGGGATTACCCATGTGTTCTGGTTCTCCTTGATCTCTCAATGGTTTTCAATGCTATCAAACACAACATCCTTCTGACCAGCTAAGGGAGGTATTGTTGGTTTTCTGCTTATGAGAAGTTTCAGTCAGTACCTACTGACTGTATTTCTCAACAGTCAGTGTTTCTCAACTCCAGCAATTTAAAGAAGTGTGGACTTTAATTCCCCATGGATGATTGAAGAATTATGAGAGTTGATGGCCACACATCTTAAAATTGCTGAGTTTGAGAAACACATGTCTTTAAGGAGAACAGTCCAAACTCTTAGTCTGTGTGGTATTTCAGGACTTGATTCTCCAGCTTCTGCTGTTCAACTTCTGGGTGAGACTACATGAGACTTCTGGATGAAATCAACATATGATCAGGGTATTACCAGTACATTGATGATACTCAGCTATATATTTCAACCTGTAACTGATCATGTGGTGCAGTCTAAGTCTGGTCATAGTGCCTGTAAGAGTTTGGACAGGACAGAACAGACTCAGATTCAACTTTACAAGGCTGAGTGACTATGGGTTTACACCCTCCCCAATGATTTTCTATGTTTATTTCTCATTGGAGTTGTACTCCCCCAAACTGATACACAATTTGGGATATTTACAACTCCTGCTTGAGGAGCATATGGCAACTGTGGCCAGAAAGATTTTTGGGCAAATTGTGTGTGCCAGTTTCTGGCCTATTCCTGGCCCTACCCATGGCCACTCATGCTTCAATAATCTCTTGTCTGGATTATTGCGATGCAAGTTACATTAAATTGGTTAAACTCAGGTTAGTTGTTCTTATTTTGGTCCATACAAATTATGATGTGGGCAAGCTCAGAAGATGTTGGGAAATGCCCAGCCAGGCAAGAAGCAGGACTCAGGCATTGAATTAGCCTTGAATCATTGTGTAACCACAGGAAAACCTAGACTGACTTCCCCCACCATTCTGACCCCCTTCAGAAATTCAATCAAATATATGATTCAGCAAGATGGAAAGGAATGATAATTCATTTGGGATTATTTGTGGTTTGATGTAGGCATGATAGGCTGTAGGTATTTTTTTTGGTTTCAAGAGTATTCTACTCTCACCTCATAGGAGAATAAACTGGTAAAGAGAAATGCGTATATTGCATTGTCTCCATTCTGTCAATGCTAACAGCAGAATTAATAGCACCAGTGATTTTCATGCACCAACAAGAAAGACGACCAAGTGGCAATGTACACAAGCCTTTTCATTATTATACAAATCACACTATTCTAAAGTAAGTCACATAATGGGTGATTTTCTAAAAATTCATCACATGGATGACATTATAACTACTTTATCATTACATGATAAAATGATAAATCACAATGGCTAATATAACTAAAATATCCAGTGAAGATAGTGAAAAAGGAATCTGATTAAAACTAGTTTTTCCATTATAACAGGAGGAGAAAAATATATTTCTTGATAAATAAAAACTTTGTGAAGGAAGTTAAGTAAAATTCTTATTTTCATGCTTTAATTGATATTATATGATTGGGATTTTGTTTTGTTCTTGAAGTTGTTATGGCATCCCAGTGACAATCAAAATAGCTTTTGATTCTTGAAAGTTATAGGAAACCCCCAAAATGTGAAAAGAATTTTTGTATTATTTGGCCATAGCAGAAACAAGAATCCCATATATTTTCAAATCAGTTTAAATGGCTGTGTCAGCATTCCAGCAAACCTCCATTCCAATCAATAACTCTGAGACAAACATATCTCAAAAGTACCTTTATTAGAATAGCATCTGGCACATCTGTGGAATCCTGAATCTAAAAGTTTTCAGGCTTTCCACAATTTCCCAAACTACAAATCCATCCCCCCTTGGTCATTATCCCATCACTTGGCCCAATCATGATCCATCTAAAAGTAAGATCCTTATTACATCCTGCGCTGTGCTCAATGACCTTGAACTAACAAAAGAATTTTATTTTGTCTACTTAGAGCTACTTAATTGAAATCACCTCCTCCCACTTTCTCAGGCTATGTGGCAGCATGGAAGATGGCTTCCAAAGCTGACAGGCTGTTAAGTACAATAAAAAAGTATATCTACTGGTTGAAATACTATATTTCTCAGTTTCTTGCCATCCTCAGAATTTTGCCCCCTTCATTTATTTTTGTCCCTAGACTCTAATCAAGCAAGAACACTGTTCCAGACAAATAATTATTGAGAGCCATTTGATCTCGCTACATTGCCCAGATGATTTTCTGCAATGACTCAACTATTTCTCCCTGCTCACTTCCCTGCTGATGATTACTATGAATTGTTTATTTAAACTCCACATTGGCTCCACCAGAATGTCTGTCCTGCATTGCCCTGGATGTGCTACCAGAGATTAGCAAAATTAGCAAATACCTCCAGCAGCCCCAAAGACTGAGCAATTAATTAGCATTGCAGGAACCTCCACTCACTTAGTTATCTATATTGTTGAGCTTATAGCCTGACAGGTGATGTAACCTTCCATTTTCCAAACTTCCAGGCAACACTGCTTCAGTTTCCTTCACTTCTAACATATACCTCAAGATATCTGCTTCTAATTGTCTTCCTTATTTGTGGGGTGGAATTTATGAATGGAAAGGCAACTTGACTCTTTCCTACTGTGAATCAAGAGATTCCTTCTCCCTCAGCAGGGTAAGGTTCCCACTGGCAGTCTCATTGGATGAATGAAATATTGATTTACACTCCAATGTTATTATATTTGGAACTCAGGCACAAATACAAACTATCTCTCAAGGTTTGTTTTTTCATAATAAACTTTCACTATTTTGTCAATAAAGCACCTGCTCCATATTTTCATAACTAAAGATAGTTTTACTAGAGGTTTGTATTCTTTTGTGTACACAATATTTATATGTTAATGCATCATGTTATATAATAACAAAATATTTTCTCTTTCTAACCATCTCAGACTATTTTTAACAATTTTAAAAGTTTGTTATAAAATCTTCAGTAAGATGTTGATTCATTCTAATAAACCAAAGATGAATTTGTCTGAAATGCAAGGAACATCATTTTACCTTTAAGAGCTGAATTAATTGATATTGGTCTGCATCCAAATAGACATTTAACTGGCCCCACAAGTCTGGAGGTATTCTAGCTCTGTATACTTTATAGCAAATCTTTTGGAAAGGAACAATTTGAAAATGTTTGCTATACACCATGAACCTCTGTTGATAAATGTTGCATAAATATCTTGGGTGTGTCTAAGTTTTTAGGGATGTCAAAATATGTTTAGATTTTAAAACAAGATAGGCATTTTTGGTGTAATTTCATGCAGCCTTCTACCTAATTTCAAAGGGCCCATGTTTCTCAGTCCTCATACACATGTTGTTGATTATATTGCAAAAAGGCACAAACTGGGATGGAGAAAGGATGGAGAAAGGTAGTCAAGAAAGATAAAGAATATACAGTTGGCCAAAATTGTATTTATAAACCATCCAGAGTTACTTGGATAGTTAGGTCAGAGGGGCTATTCAGCAGGTTCTGACCAGTACTGAAGAACTGGTAGCGGAAATTTTGAATAGTTTGGAGAACCAGTAAATACCACCTCTGACTGGCCCTGCCCCCATCTATTTTCTGCCTCCCAAGTCCCAGCTGATTGGCTGGGTCCTTTTGTTGCCCTGCATAGGAGAATGGAGCTGGAAAGCAGGTTAGTGGGGTGGGGAGAAATTGGGATTTTGCAGTAACCTTCTCCTGCCACGCCTACCAATCCATGCCACACTCACCAAGCCATGCCCACAGAACCGGTGGTAATTTTTTTTGAATGCCCACTGAGTCAGAGTGTTTCATATATGTAAATGGTTGACTCCAAATCTACAAATCTATTGGCCAAGAAAACTAAGCATTGGATTTGGTTCACTAGGAACCAATCCAAAGAGCTGCCTGAAAGGCGGCAAATTAAGGAAAATGCCATAGGCTACAAGCAGGCAGGCCAGCCGTGTAAAAAGGCTGGCCTCGCTGCAGCAAATGTTCCTGTTACTGACTGAGTGTAAATAAACGCCTTGTATATGTGGAACCACGGTCTACCTCGTGTGTTTCCAAACAAAACACTGGCGACGAGGATGGATCGTCCTGAACGCCGAAACATTGCACGTGGTGTATAAGCCCAGACGCCAGCAGAGATGCCTGGAAACAATGCACCGCCCGCACCCTTCAATCCTAACCAAGAGGATTTGGGAGGTCATATACAGATCGCTTCCAAATGTATCTGGAGCAGCAATGAAATGGAAGACATTTCAGAGCAACGCAAGCCAGCTGTAATTCCTAACCCCCACTGCGTGACCAACGGTGTTCAAGATGGCAAAGGCCCTGAGAAGCCCCGAGACATTAAACAACTACGTGGCCAGAATTGAAAAGACATTCTCAAAGCACACTACGTCCGGTGGTGTCAAATCTAACAAAGCGACAACGAATTTTACCCAGAGCCAGAGACGAGGGAAGACGGTCGGGCCCGAGTTCGTTTGACTGCTTGAGCAAATAGGGTGAGTGTGTTTCTGAACAGTCGGATGGGAAGACGGATGGAGGGATCGCGTGTTGGGGCTAAGAGACCCTAGAGTGGCACAGAGTAAATAGCCTCAACAAGCCCAACATCACCCATGATCAAGAAGCGCCCATCGCGCAAGCCATACCGGCCGCCGAAAGCCGCGAAGAAGATCGGGCGGTCACAATGAAGAAATGAACAGGCACACAGCGCGAACGAAAACAACCCAAGCCAAAGAACAGGAAAGGGCATAGGCCTACCACCACCGTCCACTACCGAAGAGTCGGGAGCAGGGCAATCGAACTCGAATGCGAAGAAGACGACAGGATCAACGTTGTATATTCGCCGAACAAAAAAGAGCGCCGAAAGGAAGGAAATTGGCAGGAATGCGCCAGGCTCCGAGGAAAACCATGCCCGAGCCCCGAATGCAGACTTTCTCGACGCTATCTGCAGCATTGCAAGAAATGAGGCATATCGCAAAAGGTCTGCAGAAACAAGAGAAGCAGGTATAGCCCTACAAGACGCCGAAATTCCCCAATACAAGCTGAGTCTCTAAACGAGCTGAAAGAGAAAGTGGGCAACAAAGAGAAGCGAGCCAATACCACACCAAACGTCCACCATAGAGAGCGCTCAGACGGAAAGTGGGGAAGAAGCGTTAAGTTACTGTAAAAATTCGCAAGGGAAGCCCTGCCAAGATGGAAGTGGACTCCGCGCGGTCCTTCCTTTCTATGTGGTATCGTTGCGGACACAATAAAACAGCTCAGTCCCAGATCATCAAAATCTGGAAGAATTACAAAAGCAACTCTTAAGCTCTAAAGAGACTACCAGGCGAAATGCGGCCGAATCCCTGTAGTCGGCATTGCGGACATATTTTCAGGTTGCGCCTATTAAACACACATGCAAAAATGCTGCCTTCTGACCTATAGGTTCGACCGAGACAACAGACCTGGCCTCCTGGGCATGCGACGTATGGTTCGTACCCACTGGCCCATCGGATGACTCGGCGATCGAATCGGAGTGATTATACAAACCGGGCCTGGAAGACGAACCTCATCCTTGAATTCCCACGGACGTTTTTTGACGGCTTCCACTTGGCAAAAGCTATCGGGGAAATCTCATATTTTCACGTTAGTCTTAGACTCCCAAATAGCCCACGAAGAATAAAGCCTTGCCAGAAGTTATGTGTGGTGCCGGGTATTATAAGGACATAGAGTATGCGGAAGCTGCGTGCCAACAGAAATGCCACGGGAATTAGACCGTCCCCACCACAAAGCACCCGTTAAGGACTGGGAAACCCCTCGGCGGACCTCGTCAAGAATTCACGATTGAGCTTCACGCGGTCCGACCAAGGGACATACCTTCTGATTGTCATTGTGCCTCCTACTTCTAATTGCCTTGAAGTTAAAAGTGTATGCCATCAACTGACAACAGAACCTGTTAATAAAAAAACTGACAACCTTTTTGCCACCCATGGGCCTTCTGACCGGATGTTTTGTCTCCGATAAGCGACCACAGTAACCAGCATACATGTTGAGCAAACCTAGCCTCCCTAGGCATAAGACATGCCCTAACCGCCGCCGGCCCACGCCGGCCTGCGAACGGCAGGCTGAGAGAGATGGTGCGGTGTCACTAAGGAAGGTTTAGAAAGATATGGACGCGAGATGTCCAACAGAAAGTAAACCATTGCTCACACTCCATCACATAACGCCCCAGTACCGTAACCAATAAAGTCCCCAGGCAGAATTACTGTATGGGCGTAAGTTAAATCACACCTTGATCAGACTACACCCAAGATTTTACTTCCAGAAAACCCCCCTGACTTCCTCTACTTAGTTTAGACAAATTCCGAAAATAGGCTGTCAATTTGTATACGCTAAATAATTTCACCTTCGGAAAACCGTTATGGCTACCAGACAGATTACTCAAATCACAGGCCGCCAAATCCTACCGTTTAACAGTAGAGGATGGCAGGAATGGAAGCGGCACATAGACCAGCCAGGTCCCGAATGTATAGAAAGAACCAGCAGACACTACAACCATCGCCAACAAAATCGACGAATTGCAAACCAGGTGGGGGGAAAGGCGATGAAGCTAAATAAAGAACCATTTAAAACCAAGCCAATGAACATAGAATCAAAAAAGAGCCAAATAAGAAGGACTCCGTTTGGAGAGACTGTCGCTGAAGCAGCGCCCATCGGAAGGGCCAGCCAGGCCAGCTCGACTCTGCCCGGAGGAGAACGCCGTCGAGGAGCGGCAAAGCACCGCCGGCCCCTAAGCAACTAGACGGGGTTGAAAAATGGCTGACTCACCCTCCAGACTAGTTCCAGGAGCAAGGCACAGAAAGACACAGCAGCCCCCATCCGAAGCCGTTCGAAAGTCTCTCGCTAAAATAACCGCCGCAGCGTCCAGTCGATGTCCGCGAAAAGCCCCACCAGCCCTGCGAGCGACTACTCACCACGTAGGACGAACTTAAGAGGGAGTGGGTTTCTATATGTAAATGATGTTGACTCCAATCTACAAAATCTGATTGGCAAGAAAACTATAGGACATTGATTTGGCTTCACTACGAACCAATCCAAAGAGCTGCGAAAGCACGGCAAATTTAAGGAAACTGCCAGTAGGCTACAACGCAGCAGCCACTGCCTGTATAAAAGGCTGGCTCGGCTTGCCAGCCAAATGCTTCTCCTAGTTAATCTGATCCTGCAGTGAAATAAAAGCCTTTTGTTGTTGGAACCCGGTCTACCTCGTGTGTTTTCCGAACAAAACAAGATGTGTGATGACTAAGTTTGATCGCAAACAAACAAGGTTCTGCCTCAACCTCTGTTCGATTAGGTCCATCTTGAGGACCTAAAGCACAGGAGTTAAACTCCATTCTGTCACATGACATCATGTGATGTATCATGACATTTTTGCCTTTGCAGAGCCAGAGTGGTGTGGCCTGCATGTGAGGCATCCAGCCCGCAGGCCGCCAGTTTGACACCCCTGACCTAAAGCATGTGTCTGAGTTCAAAACAATGTTTTCTGTTAATATTTTTCCTTCAGTGAAAAAGGTTGCTAATCCTGTTTTAAAGTTAATCAAGCAAGTCTTTGAAAGCTTTTCTATTGCTTTTCTACCTAAGAAAGGAATCAGAGCTGAAATCTAAGAATTAAAGAGGGGTAAAATTTAGAGCTTTCGTAAAATGTTAAAATTGATTTTTTTTTCATTTTCACAAACTTTTCTACATATAAAAAAGATGGAAAATATGTAATTTCATAGCTATCCTTGTGAGTCTTTTTGTTCCACATTGTGGATTTCTTTAAAAAATTGCAGTATTAATTAGAAACATTTTAGAGCTGTAAGGCTGCCAAAAGGCTCAACGTTCTCCTTATCATATAAGAATTAAAAACTTGCATTACATACTAGTCTAAAATTGTTTGTTGGTTTGTTAGGTTAGCTACACCATATTCCTGAAGGAAATTCTCCCATTGCTATAAAACTTGGTTATCCAAAGGTTCCTAATACTTGAGAAGCAACTGACAAATAATTTCTGAAAGTGATCACAAAAAGCAGTGTGCTAACCAATCCTTTGAAAGGTACTGTCTGTGGTTTCAGTAAGAAAGCGATTCTTCATTTCCCAGAGTTCTAAACCCACCAGATATTGCTGTTTTGCAATCACCTCACAAAGAATAAACCTCTGGAGCGCTTGTGGATGTTTTCAAGTCCTCTTCTATTCCATAAAGAAATCAAAACGATCTGATCTACATACTGGTTCTCCATTCCATCATGGTCATTGACTCTGCTTTTTGTAGAGCAGTTTTAAGCTGATTCCCTGGAAGTTCATTGTTACTAATTCTCATTAAAAAGATCTGGGGGGAATTTCAGCTCCAATTCAGAAACTTAAAGTAGACATATGACTTACTTTTCTTAAATCCTGATTAATTTTTATCTTTATCTACTGTAGAATTAATGGAATATAGAATCAAATTTCATTTGTCCATTAAATAAACAAAATTAAACTTTAAAAAATATATTTGTGTTGAAAAGCCAGGTGTGTTCAGCTCTCCTCCCCAGAGAAAGATATTCCTATATATTTAATCCATATGTTATTATTTTGTTGCATCTTGTTCTGCCTTAATCAGTAAATAGGGTCACCCATCTGCAAAGATGTGCTATGCTCCCACTGGATCCATCTGCTCTGTAATGAAATAAGTAATCTGCTTTTGTGTGACATTTAAGATTTGGCATTTGAGACTGGATTTCTTCATAGGTGTTTTAAATATAAAATCTGTGGATGATTTTTTTTCAAGGCTGCCAAATGACTTGGAGACTGGTGCTAACAATAATTGAATTGCTAACTGTTGGTCAAAAGGCTTGATGATCTTATGTGAACCATTGTTGCTGGAAACTTAGTCATCTGTACAAACTTAGCAGTTTGACCAGGGGCCCTTGTGAGTTGATCTAACCAGGACCTATTCAAAGTGTTTTAAAGCAAATTGTACCCAAGATCAAAATAAGGTTGACTAAAAGTGTTCTATGATTGGTTTTGTAAATTTTCCTCTATAATTTTTGGTTGTGTAATTATATCTTTATTAAATGTTTACGGTGGAAATAAATGTACCATAAGAGCTACAAATCTGAAAAAAATATTGATAGGACAAAACTAGAACAAAAAGGAAACATAAAGGCTCAAAAAACAGAAGAAAAAATTGGCTGTTCGAACCACTTAAAATGTATGTGACTTTAAAATGTATAAAAATTTAAAAAAAATTTATATATATATATATACAAATATATATATATTATATATATATTATTAGTATATAGTATATATATATATATGTTTTTTTTAAGCTCTCGCGCGGTACTTACATTTGTGCTGTTTAGCTTTCCTCTCGGTTATATCCCACGCTCATTGTAAGTTCTGTTAAAGTTGCTTAGCTCATTGTAGTTCTGTTAAAGTTGTAGCAAACGTTTCAGCAGAATCTCATCTGCCATCATCAGGCTTCTGTATGGAAGTGTGTCTCACAGTTCCTCTGTTTCAAATTTGAGGCTGGCTATTCTGATTGGCTATATAACCTTGGGTTCTGTGTTCATTGGACTTGGAGTTTGATTGATTGGTGGTTTCTTGGTTTCTTCTGTCTGTTTTGTGGCTTTGATTGGCTGGCAGCACTCTGTTCTTGTGTTGGAGGCTTTCAATGCAGCTTGTGGCTTCGTGTGAAAGGACGGCTTGCTATTCATCAGCAAGCTGGGTTTCACCTGGGTGCCTGGTGGGGGCGTGTTTGAGTTGGAGGCATCAGAGGGAGTCTGTCTGTGCTCAGGTGTTTGCCTGGCTTGTGTGTGGAGATCTTTCTATTTGAGAGTGGCAGGCTTCCAAATGATTGACAGTCTGCTGGAATCATTCTCTTCTATTCATGCTGCGTGTCAGGTTTTTTTTCAATCTCTATGGCTTCTCTGATGATTCTGTGGCTGGGTTTTCTATAGTGGTTTGGGTTTTTGTGCCATGAAGTTTGATGTTGTGACCTGTGGTTTTCATGTGTTGGACTAGTGAGGAGGTGGGTTCCAGCTTTTTTACTGCATTTTTGTGTTCATCTAGGCGGGTACTTATTCTTGTATTGGTTCTGTCAATGTATGTGGCCGGGCATGATGTACAGGGAATTTCGTATATGCCTTGGTTTTCCTGGTCAATTTGTCTTTGGGTTCCTCAGGATGGCTGCTATTTTTTTGTCTTGTTTGAAGGCAGTCTTGATGTGATGCCTGTGTAATCTTACTGATTTTATCTGTAGTACCTCTTATGTAGGGCAAGACAGCTGTTCCATAGGTCTGTTGGTCTTTCTAAGGTCTCTGTTATGTCTTGGTGTGTTTTGTGGGATCAAGCTGGTGATTTTGTTTTTGTGGAAGCCATTGGCTGTCAATACTTCAGTCAGGGTTGCATAGTTCAGTCTTTATATGTGTCTTATCTGCCAGGTGTTTGGTTTCTGGGTAATTAGTGTCTTCGCCACAGAATTTATCTGTGCTGGGTGGTGGTGGATTGGGCTTTGAGGTAGCGGTTGGTGTGTGTTTTCTTTTGGTATATGGTGGTGTCCCAGTGTGCCATCTGTTTCTTTTGTAGATTAGTACATCTAGGAATGGTAGTTGTTTGTTTATTTCCGTTTCCATGGTGAACTTGATTTTGGGTGGTGTGTTGTTTAGTGTGTTAGGAAATTGTTTAGGTTTTCTTTTCCATGGGGCCAAATCACAAATGTGTCACGATGTATCTTAGCCATAGTTTGGGTTTGTGGGTGGCATTAGCCAGGGCTCTGGATTCGAATTCTTCCATGAACAGGTTTGCAATGACGGGTGACAGTGGTGATCCCATAGGGGCTCCTTCAATTTGCTTGTATCTTTGTCCTTTGTATATGAAATATGTGTTGGTTAGGCAGTGTTCTGTTAGTTCCATGAGGTCTTTAGCTGGTTGGTATTTATTTTTGATGATTCCAAGAGTTTCTTTATCGGGACTTGAGTGGAATAGTGAAACCACGTCGAAACTTACAAAGCAGATCTTCTTGTTCTACGTGTAGATCTTGATTATTTCTAAGAAGGGGTATGATTTTGTACATTATTGAACTGCGGTTTCAGCATGGGGCTGTAGTGTGTTTGCTAATATTTAGCTAGGTTTTGTAATGGTGCTCCTATGGAGCTGACTATGGGTCTGAGAGGTATGCCTTCTTTGTGTATTTTTGGGAGCTGTATAATTTGGGCATCTAGAAGGATTTTTCTCTTGGGATGATCGTCTGTTGGATTTCTTTGCTTATGTGGCTGGTTATAATTTTCTTCTTGGTTAATTTTTCCAGATATGTGGTTGGGTCTGTGTTTATAGTTTGTATGTGGAGTCTTGGAGTAGGTCTGTCAATTTTGTTTCATAGTCTTTCTGTCCATTACTACTGTGGCATTTCCTTTGTCTGCTGTGGAGTATTTTTATGCTGTTATCATTTTTCAGGGTTTATGTCAACGCTTGAATTCATCTTTTTGCAAGTTATTTTTTGGTGGTTTCATTGCATAAGCATAAGATGTGAGTAACCTGGGTATCTTATTCTGTCAGCTTCATCAGTATTTAATTTGGTTAGGCTGGATTCTACTGCACATATGATGGATTCTGTTGGGATTTTTTTGGGTGCTATGGCATAATTAAATCCTTTGGATAGGACATCTGTTTCTGTTTTTGTGAGTTCTCTGTTGGAAACGTTGTATACGAATTGTTTCAGGTGTTGTGGTGGGTTATTGGGAATTTTCTTGTCATTTTCTAATTTTTTTAGTTTCTTTGAGAGTTTATCATTTTTGTAAGTGCTTTCAGTTTCAGCTCTCCAAGTTGTAAGTTGTTTAATCCTATCCCAAAGTAGAGGGTGGATTTTGCTGCTCAATTCCAGGTGTAGTGCTAGCAAATCTTTGTTAACTGATCTCATTTGGAATCCTTTACTGTGAACTTCATTTCTGAGTAGAGCCATAGAGAGAGCCAGAGAAGCCATAGAGATTGAAAAAAGACCTGACAGCATGAATAGAAGAGATGATTCCAGCAGACTGTCACATCATTTGGAAGCCTGCACTCTCAAATAGAAAGATCTCCACACCACAAAACAGACAAACACCTGAGCACAGACAGACTCCCTCTGATGCTCCAACTCAAACACGCCCCCACCAGGCACCCAGGTGAAACCCAGCTTGCTGATGAATAGCAGCCATCCTTTCACACGAAGCCAAGCTGCATTGAAAGCCTCCAACACAAGAACAGAGTGCTGCCAGCCAATCAAAGCCACAAAACAGACAGAAGAAACCAGAAACACCAATCAATCAAACTCCAAGTCCAATGAAACAGACCCAGGTTAATAGCCAATCAGAATAGACCAGCCTCAAATTTGAAACAGAGGAACTGTGAGACACACATCTACACAGAAGCCTGATGATGGCAGATGAGATTCTGCTGAAACGTTGCTACAACTTTAACAGAACTACAATGACGTGGGATAATACCCGAAGGAAGCTAAACAGCACAAATGTAAGTACCCGCGAGAGCTTAAAAAAACATACATATATATATATATATATATATATATGTATATTTCTTAAGTTTTCGCAGGTACTTACATGTATGTTATCAGCTTTGTTAGGGTATTTTCCCATGTCATCATAGTTGTCCTTTTAAAGTTGTAGCAACATTTTGGGAAAATCTCATCTGCCACCCTCAGGCTTCTGTATTGTGTTCATCTGTAAGTCAGACCTTCACAGAAAGAGATTCCAACTGGATCAGTTAAACAAAGATCTCCTAATTCTTCACCTGGAATTGAGCAATAAAATCCACCCTCTACTTTGGACAAGATAAAACAACTTGGAGAGCTGAAACTGAAACCACTTACAAAAATGACAAACTCCTGAAGAAACTAAAGAAATTAGAACATGACAAGAAAGCCCCCAACAACTCACAACAACCCCTGAAACAATTAATGTTTCCAACAGAGAAACTCACCAAAACAGAAACAGATGTCCTAACCAAAGGATTCAATTAGTGCGCTATAGCACCCAAAAAAATCCCCATAGAATCCATCATATGTGGAGTGGAATCCAGCCTAACTAAATTAAATACCGATGAAGCTGATAGAATAAGACACCAAGTCACTAACATCCTATGCACAAGCAAACCACATAAAAGCAACTTGCACAAAGAGGAACTAAAAGCCCTGCAAGCCTTAAGGAACGACAGCAGCATAAACATACTTGAATTAATCTCAAGCTATTTTTGTGTCAATTATCAACAATTAAACTGCTTCATTTTTTAGAAAGATCTCTCCCATTTGGAGAATAATGCTTGAAGTGTCAGAGATATTGATGAGTTGTTTGCAAGTATAGCACATCACTCAGTAACATAACTTTCCATGGCTTCATCTATAGATCCTTTCTTTTCTCATTTCTTATAATGTCTGATTGACTAATGTTGCAGGTGACACCCTGCTATCCTCTCATCTTCATAGTCATAGTGCCTTCATTTATGCTAATTGAACATTTGTTATTGCTGCACATGGACAGAGAATTCTGAAACTGGGGCTGAAAGAAATGTGTTTAATTTTCTTCATTTGGAAGAAATGAAAAGAAACATTTTCTCCAATAATTCATCTGGACCTTTCTTATATAGAAGTTAAATCAGAAATATGTACTATGTAGTTTGTCATTTGCTAAAGTATAATTTGTTCCACTTGAAGGTGAGTTTAAACTTCAATCTATTTATTCATATATTTATAACCAAGCCTTTTTGGGGTGAATTTTTTTTATCTAGGTCCAAATCTGAGCTATTTAAAATGGCACTCCGATTCTTACAGTAGTTTTTCATTTAATTGCCAAAATGTTCAGAAGTAGAAACTATATTCTCCTAATGGACTGAACATTGCCAAAATATACACAGCTATTTGGTAAATTAAGTGATGCATTTCTGGAATCTGAAATGCAAAAGTTGAATATGTTCATATTCAAAACCTAATTTGGATATTTTAAAATGAACTGGATATGAATGAAAATTAATAAACATATCCAGGGGTTTGAAAGGAAAAAACAACAACCTGCTGGGATGCCCCACAATATATGAAATTTATAGTATCTGGATGTATCTTGAAGAACAAAACATAAAAAATGTACAGTACAAAAATCCAAGCATCATATAGCATTGCCCCTTCAACTGTTGTCATATAAATATTACAATTTCTAACATGGTTATGGAAATGATTGTGTAAAATATATGCCCTCAACACCTCCAGTGTGACATATGGAGACCTAATATGTATGAATTTTACCTGGGGCAAAGCAAGCTGTTTAGATTCTAGTGAGGATTCAAGAGAAAGCATTGATTCTTCTTAACCAAAACTGGGGATTTCTTTGACTTGCAAATCATTTTACCTGAACAGTCTCTGCTCTACTTACCTCTTCCATCAATTTACACATACAAATAGTTTCAGGACATATTTCTGACTTTTCAAAAACATTATTTATTGAGTGATTTACTTATGGGAATCTAGAAGGAGTTACTTTGACAGATTGATGTATTCTTAATTCTATAATGAAACAGACCTAATGATTATAAATATGCCATGTTTCTTAAATATCTGTATTCTTTAGGAACTGCTGGGAGCAGAAGCTATGCTGGCATTATGGCTTCTGAATGAACTATGTTACCAGGAGACAATTCTTTCATTATACCATGTGGAGTCAGGTACGATGCAGGCTATGACTCTAGATAATTTTGAAGGATACTATACACATTCATGAAAAGTCAAAGCTCACATTAATTTAAAATCCAGGAGAGTTGGACTTAAATGTAAATGGCTGGGGAATTCCTGATGTCCTCTTTGCACACTTCCCTGAAGTTTGTTCAGAAAGACTTCAGCTCCAATTCAGAAGGGCTATTTTTATTGCAAGCAGTTCTTTTAGATGCAGGGCTGTCAAACTGGTGGCCCATGGGCCGGATGCATCACTTACAGGCCACACCAACCCTAGCTCCATGAATGGGAAAAATGTCGTGAGACGACACATGACGGCAACATGATGCCATGACTTTGACACCAGTACTGGTCAAAAGGGCCCAGCAGAGATTATATTACTTGAGACTTCTCAGAAAACAACAACTGAATGAAAAACTGCTGGTGATCTTCTACCACTGCACCATAGAAAGTATTTTAACTTACTGCAGCTCTGTATCGTTTGCCAATTGCACAGTGGCAGATAGGAAAGCACTCCAGAGGGTTAACGTCATTGCCCAGAAGATCATTGGTTGCCCTCTCCCCTCTTTGGAAGAGCTTTATAGCTCCCGCTGCCTTAAGAAAGTTCAAAACATTCTCAATGATCCATCTCATCCTGGGAACCCTTTTTTTGAAGTATTACCCTCTGGCAGATGGTGCAGAATAATAAAAAGAAGCACAAATAGACTGAAAAAAACAACTTCTATCCCAGGGCAGTAACTCTTTTGAATTTACTATATAGGGCAGTGTTGGTGCAGTGTTGGGGGTTTTTGGTTCAATGTGTGGAGTGTGAAGGTTGTGTGTTTATGTTTATTTTCATGGCCATGATGTGCACTGAAGGTGGTGTTTGATTTCATTGTATGAGGTGCAGTGATAATAAAGTAAAGTAAACAAACTAAACTTTTCAACTTGGGATAAGAGAGTCTTATCCC
The DNA here is from genome assembly GCA_004320025.1 of Laticauda laticaudata. Lineage (NCBI taxonomy): Eukaryota > Metazoa > Chordata > Lepidosauria > Squamata > Elapidae > Laticauda > Laticauda laticaudata. Next base: position 99,837 of record BHFT01021895.1, read on the forward strand.
AAGTTGAAAAGATGCAAAAGTATTGTGATCCACTCAGTCAGGAAATCTGCAAGGTAATGAGAGAAATAGTCTGCTCTTGGAGGTAGCTATTTAGCAATAGCACTTAAACTTATATACTGCTTTATAATGTTTTTCAGCACTCTCTAAGTAGTTTACAGAGTCAGCACATTGTTCCCAACAATCTGAGTCCTCAGAAGGCTGGAAGGCTGCCTCTACCTTGAGCTGGTATGGATTTAAACTTCCAGCTGTTGGCAGAGTTAGCCTGCATTCTAACCACTGCGCCAACAGGGCAATTTAATTTGTTGACTGAATTTAGGAGATTCCCCAAGCAAACTATATACTCTGCCACATAATTAAGAGTCATTCATCTTCCAAAATACTGAAACTTTCACTCTGCCTTGGCAAGGATGCTGTCAGCCCAGCTAAGTAGATTAGGCTAAGAAACTAATGCCATATGATCAGGACTACATGTATTGTAACTGCTATCGTAACAGACTCTTGCAATTGCTTTCCCCATTCCTCTTTTTATCTTTGAATAAATTAGGGAGGTCTTTTTCAAGACATTTTCTCAGATTAGATGGACTCAAGCCCCATCTGGTTTATCTGAATATTGCTCTTCTCCTGTCCTTCAAGGCCATTCCTTCTGTCCTCTATAAATAGTGAATTAAAGCTTGCTGGCTGGAGAATTCTGGGAGTTGAACTCCTCACATGTAAAAGTTGCCAAGTTTGAGAACTAAAGCATCTTACATTTTCCCATCAGCTATATCTGGTTTCTAGGATAAAGATAAACTTGATATTCATGACAGTAATCATAATGACAACAACAATAGGCTAGAATGTGGATTCTACACTTCCCTCAGCTGGTTCATATGTTGAATCTACATATGATGGAATTCCCCACATAATATTTTTTTCCAGAAAAGCCATTGAGCAAAAAAATGCTCAATGCTTATGGCTGAAATAAGCTTATGGCTTATGGCTGAAATGCTTATGGCTGAAACTCAAGAAGAGTGACTATTGAAAGGCAATGGACATTTGGTTTCATCTAAAGGTTAGGCTGATGCAGCAGTTGTGTTACTCTTAATTATTTATGGATGAAGCAGTGAAATGCTTGCCAAAGGGAACAGAGAATCAAATAATGTCTGGATATGAAACATCTGACCTTGGAAGTAGAGCTGATTGAAAATAATTACCTCAGGTGCTTATTTTCTCCCTTTCTTTTCTCATTCTGTAAAGGATGCATTTATTTCCTGTTTGGGCAACAATGCCCAGCTTTCACAATTATAAATTATCTAATCATTTCAGCATCAGATTAAGTTGCTTTGACTCTTTACTCAGCATTAGAATTTAGCACTGTTGACACATTGAGTAAAATGGCATTAATTATCTTTGTTTTCTCTTCTATGGGTGCGTGTATGGGCTTGTGTGCAAATTGGGTGGAGAGATGGGGGCATGCAAAATGCAGAAGTGATAGCCTGAATATGCTGTTGACATTCCACGGAGGTCAAAAGTCATATTGAAAAAGTCAGAATCTTGAAATTAACTCTCTTCCCCCCACCCACCCCACTTCTGACCTCTATAATACTTTGATACGAGCAGGTGCATATGAATTTTCTTTTACCCTTTTTGTTACGGCTGTCTGGGCTGTCAGACTAACATCTGGAAATTAGATATAGGGAAATTATCAGTCTTATGAATTATAATTAGCTGTCATTCTCTTCCCAGGGAGCACTTTGGTCACAGGTGAAGAATACTGGCTCATGCATATTCATACAATTAATTTAAAAAAAAAACACGTATTACAACATTGTAGCTTTTATTGTATCATTTGCCATGTTCACTCCTGCCCTGGAAATTTTTTTCCTATTCTAGTTTCTATTTATTTTTGTTTTCATTTTCTATAGCAGCTGCTTCAAGGAAACCAGGTGTACATTTGCAGAGGGCCTTGATTAATATACCACTATTCATTAGGGTGCATAGTTCTATAAAAAGAAACTTTGCTGACACAGAAAGGAAAATTGCAGCTCTGGAATGCTTGTTTTTTTTTAAATGCGATTTATTGTAATTATGCAGGATTATTACAGTATTACATTTATGACTGTGAAACTGAAACAGTGCCAGCATTTTTCTTTAAGCATTTATTAATAAATTTTGTTCTTAGCTGTGGGGTAGAAATTAGAGTCTTAAATATTAATTAATTAGTCACAGGTACCTCTTCTATGTTTAATGGAGAAACCAGACTTCATTTTCCAGATACTAAGCTGAGTAAACCAGTAATAAATGGCACTAGATCAGCCTTGCCCAATTTGGTGTATTCTAGATTTATGGGCTAAAATATCTACAATTTCCAGCCAGCAAATCTATTGTTATCCGTATTCCAACAAATCAGGTGATCTCCAGATCATAAAAGGCTGTTTCATACATAAAAGGTAGTAAAGTTTACATTTCTATATATATAGAGATGTTAAATAGTTGTAACTGATCTTCTTCTTAAACCACATTAGTTGTCTTAAGTAGATTTTCTTGTTGGGGACCCAAAAATATTCCTGTTAGGTTATCTGACTACTTGGTAAGAATACAGGAAGGTATCATACGCTGAATCAGAATTAATTCTCTTCATCTAATACAGTCTGGGTAATTTTCTAAGGCTTTAGGCAAATAATTTTTTTCAGACCTACCTAGATTTATTAGTAGTTTTGAATTTTCAGAAATTCGTTTTCTATATTTCTTCCACATTAGCCTTCATTATGTTACTGAGTACTCAATTTCAAGATTTTTATGTTGCTACATCTTCAAATCTCTAAATCTTCTGAACTAGTCTTAAACCTCCTCCTCCCACACCCACCCATTGTTCTGGCTGTCATATTTTTCTTTTTCTGTTCATAAGATACCTATTAAGTAATGTGATACACTTTTTAAAAATAGCTAGTACCTTGAGTCAGAATGATCTTGACCTTCCATTGGCCTTGTAGAACATATGCTATTGCAGAAGTGGACATACTCTTTTCTTCTTTATGGCCTAAGTTGTTGAATTTCAGTATATTTTCCTGAGTGAATTGAAGATGTTTCATTTGCTCTCAGTATTTCACATATTACAGGCATATCACATGTGATAATTCCTTCACTTGCATACTCCTATCTGTTATGAAGGGATATATATGTCTTCTTCTGTTTCAAGAACAGACCTCATTGTGAGATAGAGGATGGCAGCTGTCTTAGGCAGCAGATATTGGGGAAAGGTGAGTGAAACTGTCATTGTGTCTCTCACTCCCTAGTATTATAATGGAATTCCATCCTTGTTTGGCAAACTCTACGATCAGCCTCAGATACTATATTTCGCTTTAGCAATTACATTTTATTTTACAATCTGAAACTGACACAAATGAGGTGTTCCATTTGGTGGGAGAAGAATTAGGGAACTGTTAATGAAAACATCATCTGAAATTGCAGCAAAATATGTAAATTATCACTTTTATATATCTCCCAGCAATTTATTGGGGGTGGTGGTGGTTTGTGAGGGTACTTAATCTGAGGCTATATTCAAGATGTGCTGTCTTGCATAATTGCAGCTATCACCAAGATCTGATTAGAATTGTGTGAGTGTAGGAGTTGGGTTTAAGTCTTTGTCCTTTCTTGTTGCAGTAGCAATAACAGTAACAAATGAAGGACACCCCTCCCCCCCCCCGAGCTGAAAGCAAGAAAACNGACACCCCTCCCCCCCCCCCGAGCTGAAAGCAAGAAAACAAACTCTTTAGGCAGCATAGCATTCAATGGGTAAAAGGATTAATTGCATAAAATGTCCTCTTGCTCTTTCCTGGGTTCTTAAAAAATGAAAGAGGCAAAATTACTTATGCTGCCTAACGTTATTTTACTTATTTGGAAAAAAATAAAAATAAATAAAGACTGTTTCCAATTACCTTGGAGCCTTGGTGGTGCAGTGGTTAGAATGCATTACTGCAGACTATTTCTGCTGAGTGCTGGCTGCCAGCAGTTTGATTTTTACCAGCTCAAGGTTGAGTCAGCCTTCCATCTTTCTACAGTTGGTGAAATGAGGATCCAGATTGTTGGGGTCAATATGCTGACTCTGTAAACCACTTAGAGAGGGCTGTAAAACACTGTAAGTCTAAGTGCTATTGCTACCTTGGAACCAACCATTTCCCCTCTCAGTGATGGGATTTAGGTGAATTTTTAATCCTAAATGAGAGATATTGATAGATAAAATCTCTCAGTTAAAAATACAATTTCTTCTGGAGAGCACATGGACAATGGCATGCATGCTCTTAGATGCTACAATCTGGTGCAGATTTGTTGGGGCACAACTGTGAGTTAAAAACAATAGAAAGAAAGAGACACCATTCATTTGACCTACTAATATAGTCTGGATGTTTAATGGCAATTACGCTAAGACATATCAGGGAATAGAAGAAAAAGAGCTGGCCTGGATTCAGACTGCTTGAGATATTCTGCCACTGTAAATTCTAGTACAAATCAACCTGTTCTGCATCACCTGGGCAGCAGTAAGCAAAACTGAAATGGGAAACAAGCGTAGCGTTTTCCAGCACAGCTTTTGTTTATAAAATTGTATCAGAATATGTGATGTAGTTAAGAGAAAGGGATTTAGAAATGTGTGATTGAAATAAAAATGATTTAAAAACAGGCATTTAAATGCAAATTTTCATTTCCCTAAAACATGGACTAATGTGGAGTTTGGATAGATTTAGCTCATGAGTGAATATATGTACAGGTGTCATGGAATAGTGACAGATTAATTTGTAGTAACCTGCTCTGGGACTACCTCTATAATCCCCAGGCAAAACTTCACATTCATTTTTTTGTATTATGTGTGACTCAGGATGGTAAATTCCCTTACCTTCCTGATAAATGCTAAGAGGAAAAAATGCTGCAACAGAAAGAAGACTTTAATACATAAAGGTGTGCTAATGTCTGAGATCTGAATTGGGACTTTTTAAAATTGGGACTGCTCTTAGTTTAGAATGCTTCACTACTGAGAAAAGTTTCTCGTGAAATCCAGTCCTGGGGTGGAGTTATGGAAGAGGCAATCCTCTTGCAGTCCTCTGGGGAAATTTTTGGGGTAGGGAGGAAGGAAAATCAGATTTATCAAATCATCCATTGAATTATTGGATTTTTGAACTTCTGGAAAAGCAATGACAAGCTGAAAATGGCTCCACTGAGTGCAAATGAGGATCTAGAGAATGAATTGGCTTTTTGGAATTTCTCTCCAGACAAGGAGAGGATTTGGGATAGCTCACATGCAATCCATGCAGCAGCTCCATGTAAGGAGACCGTAAGACATAGGTCCCTGGTGGGTTTAGGAATTTAATTCCTACACCCCTCCCCGATGTTGAAGACAATAGAATCAAAGAAGCTACTTGATTGGCTGTGAATGGGATACCCAGGTCCAGTGACAAACTATGCCTTTAAGGCCTTACAGAAAAAGTGGAGGTTCACTCTGATGCAGTGATGTTCCAAAAGGAGGGAGACACCAGAGAAAATGGCTTTTTCTTAGATTTGACTAAATGTGGAACATCATGGAATACTTTTGGACGAATTGTACTCCATGCCCCATATGCAGTTTTCAATATTATTTAAAGTAAGTCTCTAAGAAGACCAGATCACAAAATCAACTCCAGAGGAAGACTAGAACTACACTTTATTGAAATTGGCTTGAGGGCAAAAGAAGAAAGGGATGACAAAGAATGAGGTGGCTGGATGGAGTCACTGAATCAGTGTGAGCTTAAATGGACTCTGGGGGATGGTAGGGGATAGGAAGGCCTGGAGGAACATTGTCCATGGGGTCGCGATGGGTTGGACACGACTTTGCGACCAATAACAACAACGATATCAGAACCTTACTTGTCTGATTATGCTTACATCTCGTCCATCTTCCCTCTTCATATCCTCCCCCAGTGAACACAGATAACTTCTGAATGTTATTTCCCAGATTTAAAAACTATTTCAGCTCTCTTGGCCCATTTTTTTCATATTTCTATCAAGGTCATCTCTCTCACTCTGTACATTTAAAGATGATTACCCTGTAATGACTTTGTCCCTTGACCCCAATAATAATGCAACCAAAATGAGCAGAAAAGCATTAAGGTGACAGAATATGCCACCTAAAGCAGGGAAGTAAGCAGAGGTGGTATTCAGCAGGTTCTGACCAGTTCTGGAGAACCGGTAGCAGAAATTTTGAGAAGTTCGGAGAACTACTGACTGGAGATTTTACGGTATCCTTCCCTTGCCACGTCTACCAAGCCATGCCCACAGAACTGGTAGTAAAAAATTTTGAATCCCACTACTGGAAGTAACCTTTGGAATAAGGTTCTCAGCACTGTAGTTGGTGATTTAATTTTCAAGTTTGCTCTTGATACTTAATTTTCTGCAACAGTAGAACTACAGGAAAAAATATACAGTACATACACAATGTCTCTAAGTTACAGTACATTTTAAATTGTCTTTAACAAGCCACAGAGAAGGTTGCAGATTAAGAAACATAGATTTAAAAAACCCCTCTTATGGACATAAATCAATTGTAGCTTTTTCCTCCATGTTAGTATCTTCTACACCAGTGCTTTTCAAGCTTGGCAACTTTAAGATGTGTGGACTTCAGTTCTCAGAATTCCCCAGCCGGCATGTGGAAGTTGAAGTCCAGTTTAAAAAATACTGTTGTACGATACCTCACCTCCAGCAATAATTGTGGCTACATTCCAACATTTGTCTTGCCTTCAGAGCTAGATTCAACACTCATTTAAATTCCAAGCTAGGCTTTGGCCTGTGTCTGTGCTTAGAAGGCCCTGGTTACTAATAGGATAGAAAACAATCAGGGATTACTGGGGCTATATGCTAATCTTCAGAAGTAATCAATGGTAAATCATTTTCCCATTGCTACTAAGAAAACTATTTGGAGGTGTTCATAAATTTAACAGGATTTGATCTCACATTAAATATTACTCAATATTTACCTTACGTTAAAACTTGTTAAGTGGGTGCAATTGTTATAGAACAGGTATTCTGGGCTTTACTTTTATTTTTTAATAATAATATAAAAGAGCAAAAAAGAAAAAAATATTTTAGGAAGCTGCAAAGCAATACATGGCGAGCAATTCTGCTAATACTCAGAACAAACTAGATTCACCTTCAGTTGACATTTCCTATTCAAATGAGTGCCTACTCTCTTTGCAAGTAGCTTAAGGGGCAGTTTATATAGTAGCTATGTGTCTTCTTTAAATGAAGCATGTTTCTGATTTATTTTATTGCTCTCGTGCAGTGGTTTTTTTTTTAAGATCTGGATATTTGAGTTATATCTTGGTCTGAGACTGAATCCTCTTACATTAGTTAATGACTTCTATTAGTGCTTTATCTCTTAAATCACTATTTTTTAATAGTTAATGGTGTATTTACCAATAATAGATTTATCATGGGAGTTTTGATGGCATATTATTAAGAGATTTCTTGAGCATAAGTAAATTTAGAGCATAGGTAAACTCAAGGGAAGTGCTGTTAGAAATATAGGCATCATGTCAGGCATTTAAAGCTAAATTTTTAGAAGCTCAGGCTGATCATAAGCTAGTTACCTTTATCTGACATGATTTCCTATGCAGCAAAGTGCAAATAAATTTTCCAAGGCAGCATTCAAATTGACTTACACTAAGTTTTGCTCAGGATGATTTTAATATTGCAAAGGATATTTTATCTGCTCAGCTATAAATGAATGAAGAGATCTGATTCAAAACAGATTCACAAAGGATCCCTAGCTATGTGCTATCACTCTCCAGTAATTTTATGCTCAGTAACACATAATGTAGCATTAATTTCCCTTGATCCATTCCTGGGATGCTTCTTCTGCAATTCTTGCACTAGAAAACTGTTCCTTACAAACTGATGATACAATACTTTTTCTTGCTTTGGCCTAGAAATGTTCTATTTTTATTGTGTCTACCCATGCACTTATACATGGCCTACTTGTTCTCTTGAAAATATCTACCAATAAGAAACAAGGGTGGTACAGTTGGTTGACTTAAATTCTAGACTTTATTTTGTTCCTTTACAAAGCTCTCCCCTGTTTATCTCCCTTGTGGTAGAAAAACAAATATGATTTTAAAATGAAAATAATAAAATGAGCAATTATAAATATCTATGTCCCCTGTGAATGTTGGTACTGAGTAGTGTCAGTTTTTCTGGGCCCCCACATGCCAACTTGAGTTCAGGGATGATGTAATGCCTGCTTCCTGTCTTTCCTGCCCCTCTATAGATAGCCATTTGACAGGTCCCTGACATTTGTGCTGTCACTGAAGAACAGTTGCATTTTGATATGTTTCTTTTCCCACTAAGGATGTCTCCTGAGTATTAGGTCAAGAGTCATCATAAAAAATTTCTTCTTGCTATTTTGCTGCTTCAGCATACAAGGCATGGAATACCTTTTTTACTAGTTCCACTGATATAGATGACAATTAAGAAAAGGACAAAAGAGGACAGAGATTTGGGGAAAAGTCCCTTCTAGTCAATTTCATTCTCTTCTAGTCAGTTTCAAAATGCTTATAGACAAGGATCAACAGTTTCTCTTAACCCCATCCCACAAGTGAAGTTAACATTACAACTACTTTGAATCATATTACATTTAAGCCCCTGTCACACTGCACCAAACTATACTGCCTGGACTTTGGGCCACAGATGCTCATTTCCAGCTGGCTCAAGCTCTGCTTCTCTGGTACCCCTCACCGCTAGCCGTGCTCGCTGGTCTTGCTGGCGCTGCTGTGCTTACTACTGCTGCTGCTGATGCGAGCAGCTTGGCTCCGGTGGGTCCGGTCCCTGCTGCTGCATGCTCTGCTAGACCTGGTGCTGCTGATGGAGATGGGATCGGCTGCCTAGGTGCGTGTGGAGCTAAGGCCTGAGGTGCTTGAGTCGATGATTATGATCCTTGTCTGGTGATGACCTTGTGATCCAGATGATGAAATCCATCGATGAATTGACAATCCTTGGTGGGTGCTCGCCGCTGCTGGCTTAGGTCGTGGAGGAGCAGCCCCTATACCTGGGAGCACCTCTGTAGGGCCCATCTGGTCCTGGCAAAGGGAGGAAGAGGCATATGCGGGGAGCGGGAGAGGAGGCATATCCATTGACGGAGGAAGACGAGGATGAAGGTGCTGGAGTGGCTGAGAGAGAATGACTACTGTGGGCGGAAGGGACACCGTCTCTAAGCAGGGACACCAAGCGGAAGCATGCTGCTTGGAGAGAGAAGGTGGAGAGTCTGGTACTAACACTTCGGAGGTGCTCTTCGTCTGGTGAAGCACATGCAGCACCTGGTAACGGAAGCTGCACCTCGAAAAGAAATCTGGCCAGGCCCGCGGTTAAGCTCGAACGGACGAAGAGACCTGCTAAGTCAGATGTCAAGGTGCAAGCGGTTGTCTGGAGGGTGTTGATCCGCATTCCACCGAGGCAGCATTCCAGACCAGACCCACTGCTAGCTCACCATTCTCGTCTCTGTACCACGGGAGCACGCTTGGAGACGCCCTCAGTCCGTGCTTCGGCCAAAGAAGTTCGAGCGGTGCCTGTCATCGCACGGACCGAGATTATACTGTGCGCAGCGTCGCCACGGCAGGAGAACCGCGCGGAACGAGGTAAGCGCAATATGTAACATGTGGTGTGAGAGGATCGGCCTGGTGCCGGTTTGGGCGGCAAGAGACGCAGGTCCACCCACAGCTACCCACAGCGATCACAACCCGCTTCAATCCCACTCGAGATCGAGGGCAACAAGGAAAGACGGCAAGGAGAGCCGACTGGAGCGAGGGCAAGAGACACCATTCTGTCCTTTGAACTCGAAGATCAGGGACACGCCACTCTGCGGACTCCAGCATAGGCATACTCCTCTCGCACATTCCCTCAGCTGAGCGGTTGAGGTGCAAGGCTCAGATAATTGACATTGCTCAGAGGCTCACTTAGTAAGGCTCACTTTGCATCCTCCCAACAACAATCCCTCCTTCTCTCACCTATGTCTAACAGACGCTCCCGTGGACAATTGGCGTTGAAACCCCACAGTACCCATGTAGAAGGAACCAGTATTGCACCAAGGTACTTCACAATCGCAGACCTGGCACGAGGATACCGTGCTCCCCTTAATCCAGGGTCCTCAGGTCTGTCTCGAGCTACGCACCTTCCACCGCCAGCGTGATATATACTCCCATTTCCAAAGGCTTCCCAAGCCCCTCACCTACCAGGGCTAGGGCTACTTTCAGGAGGTCAGCACGATGAACAAGGCAGCAGCCCTTCGGGCAGTCATGGCATCATAGATTTGTCACAGTCTGGACTTATCTCTGATTGTCCGGATCTGGTTCCAACATGATGCAGTTGTGATTCCGGAAGACATGCACTGGATTACCTTGGTTATTGATATTGCAATTGATGCCAAAGGACCGGGCCAAAAGGGTGGTGGGCACCCTGTGCAGGGTGGACCATACAGCCGCCGGCAAATGCTGCCTTGAACTTAGTGAGAGTGGGATGCCAACCGTTTATCTATCCCCAACACCGAACGATGGCCACCAGTCACTATTTACCACGAAATACCAATGCCACCATGCCAGTCCTCACCAGCCACTGACAGACACAGAAAGGGCCTCCACACCTCCTCGACCCATTTCTGGCTCCTTCCTCCACCCCAGCAAGCCGGCCCTACAGCTTACGGGCTATCTGTCATCGGATACTGAGGTGCTTGACACCCCCAAAGGTATCCATGCACCTTCCCATATCCGGGTCTCGAGCGCAGCCTGACCGCAGAGACGCTATTTTCTTCCCAACAAATCGTCACCATGTGGTCCTCTGAGGCCACGCGAACACGCTACAATGGCGGGCTTCAGAACAAAGCTTACTCCAGCGACTACGCACCTCCACACAGCACCTTGGCACACATTCACCTTCCTGGGAGACTGGTGGAGCCAACCAAAATCCATGGCCCAATCTCAATCAGTGTGATGAGACAGGCTGAAGGAAGGCATCGCATTAAGCAATCTCTCAATACCACTGTCCTATGCATTCCACCCACTCAAGCAGCTGGGAAGTGGGTGACAACGCAGTGGTTTTGCAAGGTAGCGTTGCTCATGCTTCTTCCTTCTTTACGTGAGGCTTAATGATTGGATTTCGCCTTGGACACCTCAACCTTGAGTGTATTTTGTATTTGACCTCCACATTGCATCCAATCCCTTAAAGATCCATGTTTGCCCAACGATCTCGACGGTTGGTGGAAGGTCTAAATGGTTAGTTTAAAGGTCTCACCTTGTTAGATCTCATCGTATTCTGCAAGAACTTGGGATCAGGCAAGGATACACTTTGACACATAGAAATGTTGGAGACGCAAACATGGTGCACAGCTCCAGCAATACCAATCCGTACACTGAGATACCATGCTCTAGGGCGCATGTGGCTGCATGAGTGGGTGAGCAACAACGTCACCAGTGTTGCAACTTCCTGTTGGCCAGTTGGGCACGATTGCCAAAGGCGTTCCTTTCCTCACACCATCCACTCTTTGGACACCGGGCTCTGGCTCTCGGCCCATAGGACAGCTTCGTAGGTTCTCTGACAGGATGGGTCTAAGCTGGCTGCATCGGTGTCGCGAGGAGTTGCTGCTGAGGGTGTTGAGAGGCGTTCATATGAGCGTATTTGGCGGGAAAGAGGGTGGCTTCGTCGAGTCTGATGCGCACACCCGGACACGTGAAGGCTGGACGCGCGCCACATCTTGCATGTCGTTGGAAGACAACAGGGGATGATTGACAGGAGTGGGACACCTGGCTTGACTCTTCCCGGAGTGAGAGCTAGCCGCTCATCCCTGTTCGATCTAAGTTTAGAGAGCCCCTATTACTCCAGAACATAAGGTAGAATGAAACCGGCAATGTGGACACAACAAAGGCAGCCGTTGGATGGAGCGTTCCAAGAGCTCGCTTTCTTCTTTGAGGAGGTGAGTGGGCCTATGGCTTGTGGAGAGGTGATAAGGGCAGCCGGAGGTGGCAATGTGGGTGAGAATGAGCCGTCTGTCCTGGTACTGTCGCCAGCATCGAATTTGTACGCATGAACTTGATAAGTGCAGCTCGAGACGCCAATGGCGGGAGAGGCGTCGACGCGATGCTGAATAGACGCCTTGTACGTGTGTGAAAATAGGGTGGAGCCCCGTGGCTGTGGACCAATCTGGGCTGGCTGGCTGTTGGATGGCACCACTGTTTACTTTGCCGATATATGGCTCACAACAGTGTGGGGGAATTGTTCACACTCTGATACCTTACTGGGCCTTGACGCTTCGGTGAACAAACGTGTGGTGCCTTTCAGCGCTTTGTTCCATTGTTTGGTCGGTGGTGGTCTGGAGGCACTTTCGAGTGAGGTGTTAAGCTGGCTCGTGTATTCTTTGGATGAATGCGGACTCGCATCTTCACGGGGTCTTTCATGAACACAATGCCTGAATTTGGGAGGGTGTTGTGTGGCAGGTCGCCCCGGAGCATAGTGCAGGGTGCACTCACAGGGCCTGCTATGTTTTGGGTAGCGAATGGAGGCCAAGGTGCACAGAGTCAGGTTGCCAGCATTACCCTATAGAAGACCAGGGTCCCAGTGTTGGAGTCGGGGAAGTTGGGTGTGTTGGTGCCTGGTAGATGCAAGACCTGGGTGTCGATGCACTCTGCAAACACAAGTCTCGTCCAACAACCATTGTGCTGGGCGCATCTCAGGGAATGAAGTTTTGGATAGGTGCGCCTCGGGAGGATCAGTCTTCGTTTTCATCCTGAGCTCGCAACCAATCAGCTTGTTGTATCAGTGGCCAATGTCTCTGGTGGCTCTTCTCACCGCGCGGATCATTATATGGTACCGCAGAACGCCTTCGTGGTGGCATTCGATTTTCTCACTTCGCCTGTCACGTATATTGTCATCCAGATGAGCCTCTTTATATGATGGGTGCTCACTGAGTTTGCCGAGAAGTATGGTGGCTGACTTTAAAAATGGGACTTTGTTCACTGATCCGAATGGTGGCGTAACAGTGGCATATGGAGACGGTTATAGGTTGGAGTGGGAGAAAGAGACGTGGGAGGAGATGATAGGCTGGTTCATTGAGAGTCTGCGCATAAGTTCATGGGCTAGACTCTGGTCACTGAAAGTGAGTATCCAGGTTGGTATGAAGTTCGCTCCGGGACGAGGACTATATATTTAATTTGAGCAGTATACGCGTGTTTTTGCACCTCTGTGTGTTCCTGTTGCGCGTATCGCTTCTAGCGCCTATTCGGACTCTAGACATCCCTAATATGCCGAGATACGGTCCCCTACCGCAAACGTTTTTTTCGTTTTTAAATGCTTTCTTTGCGAGCTGAATGCGCTTTCACTTCCCCTTTTCTCCACTGTTCTGCTGCATCCGTTCTGAATTGTTCCGGTTGTCCTGTGCTTTCCGCTTTCCTCTCCCTGCGTCCTCGTTTAGGTCGCTGTGTAGTAAGTGGTCAGCTCGATGGGTGTGCGCGTGTGGGATTGTGTAGCTTCGGATGCCTAGGCGGAGGTTATAGCGGAAGGATGCTGTACACCGTGCACGCTTTATAGAACCGGCGATGCAATCGGATAACATTTTCCCGCGCAAAAGTTTTGAGCAGCTCAAAGCCCTCTGAGCAGATGAAACGTCAATATATGGAATGCTGGACGGATAGAGAGAAGCAAAAAACGTATCCAGTGAGTAACAAAACGGAAGCATTGCGTTAACAACGGATGGCAAGTGTTTTTCTCCGCGTTTTACATCCTCTTTCATCCGTGG
>BHFT01021897.1:0-12972 GCA_004320025.1 Laticauda laticaudata
GTTGCACAGAGAAAAGAAAGCTAAGCGAGAAATAGAAACCTAACTCTGATGTATGCTCCCCCCTTCATTTACACAATAGAAAAATGTAACACCTCCAGCTCACTTCCCAGACTCATCCCCTCCTTCCCCCCGCCCCATTTCTTATGACAGCTGAAAGATGCAAGGCAATAGTAGAAGATCTTGAAGATCTTGACACATGGATTCCTGCCACCACTGAAGCCTTGCAAACCGGAAGTCCTGACTGGAGATTTTACATTATCCTTCCCCTGCCACACCCACCAAGCCATGCCCATAGAACCGGTAGCAAAATATTTTGAATCCCAGCACTGGTCTAAGCATTTTGAAAAATGATGTGAAGTAGTGCTCCAGACTTCACACAAACATAGCACCTCTCTACTATTAATAATAGCAATGGAAAAATGTACCTGTTTTAATAAATTGCCATGTTAATATCTCTTTCAGCAGATGCTTTAATGAATGGAGAATTACTTTAGTTGTGATCATGCATGGCCTGAAACATTTCATTTTCACAGCATGTACAGCCTTCATTAGTTTTTTTTCCTCTCAGTTCGTATCTGTTTATAGTTCATTCTTAGTTTAATTAATATATACTACATAGGAAAGCTGTTTCCAGCTACAGCCACAGGAGTTTGAAGTTGCATGGATTTTCTCCACTACATAGAAATGGAAAATATGTTTTGTTTGGAATCCAAATCAAACACATTCTGTCCCAGTTCTATGTTGAACTGCTAGTATGGTTGGAGAGAAAAAAAACAGAAGACTTCTGAGGGTTGTTATGAATTAGTAGAGAAAAATTGACTTCTTTTCCCAGTTACTTCCTCTCTGTACTTCCTCTCTTTAGCCACCATTGCCCTCCTAAGCTTCTTATGTAGCATATCTAATCAGATCACCTGCCTCATTGCTTTCTCTCCTTGAAGCTGAAGACCTCAAAGGCAACTAAGAAGAACTAGAGAAACAAGTAGTTTGACTTATGGGGTTAGGCAGACGGTTTTCACTGATGTGCTTGGTTTTCGCCCACTCCGTTAAAACAACTCTGATCCAGAAGTATGTTTGAGTCCCATGTCTAGACTGAACATTCATGTTTCAGTCCTGTCTCCAGACCAAACATATGTATTTTAGTATTGATGTAGACCACCCACTAGCTGTTCTATCCCTTCAAGTCAGTGCCTGGAGTATTTAACATATCCCTAATATGCAGCACATAAACTATTGCCTGCTTTTTGATGAAAGACAGTTTGCTAACAGGGGGAATTATGGCCATGCATGCTCACAGGATTTCAGAAACCATTTAAGTTTTTCATCTGAAGCTTCAACTATCATTTTAAGAGGTAGTAGAAAAACCATAAGTCACATAACTAACAGGGAGGACTTTGATAATCTAAGGAATGCTGAACTGCAATCCAGCAACAAACACAGAATATAGAATAATAGAGTTGGAAGGGACAGTGGAAATCAAACCGCCTGTTTGAACAGGAGATCTTATACCATTCTGGACAAATGATTGCCCAATCTCTTCTTTAAAAACCTCCAGTATTAGAGAATTCACAACTTCTAGAGGCAAGCCATTCCACTGATTAATTGTTCTCACTGTCAGGAAATTTTTCCTTGATGTTAACATTTTCCCATTGGTTATATGGTTGCTGGGATTTTTCATTTTAGCCGCACTTAGAAGAGCACCATTTCTCATCTTTGCTTCATTTTTTTTTAAAAAAGTAGTTTTTGAGATGAAACAAGAGGAAAGAAAGAAAGAAAGAAAGAAAGAAAGAAAGAAAGAAAGAAAGAAAGAAAGAAAGAAAGAAACCCTCAAACAACTGTAACTTTTGTAGTGAAATTCCCTCAAGTACATTNTCTATCTATCTATCTATCTATCTATCTATCTATCTATCTATCTATCTATCTATCTATCTATCTATCTATCCTTGAAGCAAACCTTCATTCAGGAACTCACAAAGCTTATGATTATCTTTTTCAAGGTATTCAACAATGTGTAGAAAAATACAAACAGGCTGTTTTCATTTCCACTACCTTTTATTATTATTATGTAATGATGTGACAAGATCATATATGTCATGTGTTATCCACTCTGTCTACAAAATAATTTTATCCATTTTTTTTTGTTTTAAATTGTACTTTAACAACATTCTGAGTTCTGTTCTGCGTGTAGAAATATTGTTTCTACTTCAAACCAAGATGAAGACAGATACACTTTTTCCTTGACATCTGTCAAATAAATATAATGCAATGTATTCTTCTTCTTCATGTCATTATATGGTGCTCTTTAGCCTTCATTGTGGATGTACTCTGCAACTGCTTCCCTGTATCTGTTGAGATTTGTAACTGAAAGCAAATGAATGTTATTAATTGCTGATATTGTTTCAAAAGTTTGAAGTTTTTCTCCTGTCTCGGCCTTCATGCTCCAAAACAAGCTATGCATTTTTGATATCTACTCAAAGCTTTCTCAGCAGGTCTGGCAGACTCAACTATGACCAGATGCATTTTTGGAGGGAAGGAGAAAGAAAGAACATTGCAGAACATTCTTAATATCACTGAAACTTGTCTTTCTATGCCCATGACTTCCATAGTAACCAGCATGAAAGATTGCTTCTTTTTTCCCCAGTTTCACATATATAGTAGATAAAATTTTAAGTCAAACTTTGTGTAGTCTATCTAGATATTCCTGAGGAAAAATTGAAATAATTATTTCTTCATACTCTTGAAGAAATTCCAACTACACAGCAACTGAAATATTTTTTTTAAAAAAAAGCAAAACAAAGTGTCACCTGATGTTTTTCCGTGATTTTGAGAGCATAAGGGGGGTTCCATTTTAGTCCTCACATCAAATTTTCAAACTTCTTTTGCACCATCATCTTCATTTAAAAAACTAACCTTCCAATCATGGATAGAGCAAAACAGGTACAAAGGACCAGTCCTAGATTATTATTTAATCTTCAATTCGATTCACAGTCTGGGACTGGTAAAAAGGGAAACTGGTAACAACGCTTAAACAGTCAGTTCCTTAAGGCCCCATGTCACACGCGGCCCATTCACGGCATGCTCCCAAAAAAGTTACAACAACGGACGAGCAAAATGCTCCATCCGTTCGTTATCTGCGCCTCAAGATAGCGGTGGCAAAAAATTTTGCATTAACCGGAGCGGATAACCACGGCACGCTGGCGGGCGCAAGGCCGCAGGGCGTGGATGCGAACCAGCGATGATGCCGGAACGGGCAAAGCCCCACGGTATCGAAGCCGAGGATGTTGAGCGAGATAGCCACTATCCGCAGAGGTTACCGGGGGACCTCAGCAAAGCGGGATGCCGGAACGGAAAGAGTAGGAAGCAGAGTGGATGAAGCGGGACATTGCAAGAGCAGAAGCCTCAGCGGATGCCTCGGCTTGTTGGAATGGCGCCATTGCGGGGAGAGATATAGAGGGAAGCAGCTCCAGAAGTCAGGTCGCCATCTCAGGAGGAGAAAGACCTGCTAGCCACGACGACATTCAACTGCCTTGCCTGTTCCCTGCTTGCATGTCTGTCCTGCCCAGCCCTTGCTTACCAGCCTCCTTGCCAGGCCTTTGCTGCCAGCCTTCCCCTGCCAGCCGTTCGCATCGCCACCTTGCCCCTGCATATACTTGCGCAGCCCAGTCTGCCTGCCAGCCTTGCTGCCTGGCTTCCCCTACCGCCTTGTGATTCATGTCTGCTCTGGCCAGGCCTTGTGCCTTGCCTGCCGTTGCAACTTCCAGCAGCCTTGGTCAATGCCTGCCTCCTGCTTACCTTGGTGACTGCCATGGTGCCGCCTTCCTCGCCAGGCCATGGTTCATGTCTGCCTGCCTGCTCAGGTCTGTCTGCCAGCCTTCCTGCCCGAGCCTATGCCTGCCAGCCTTGCTGTCGCCTGACTCCTTGCCAGCCTTCGCTGCCAGCCTTCGTGCCAGCCGCTCCTGCCGCCTTGCGTGCCGAGGGCCTCTGACTGTGCCTGCCGAGCCCTCTGCCAGTCAGAACCCCACAACCATCGCGGAAAGCACAGCCAAGCGCTCAACCATCTGTTGCAGCCTTGGCAAGAGGGACAGGGCTTCCATCGGCGCCACCTTGGCCCTCACGTCTGGTTCCTGCTGTGGCTTTCGATGGGGCAGGCGACTGGGCTCACTCTTCTGGGCTGGACACTTCTGCTGCTTCTGCTTCTGTAGGAGCTTATGACAAAACATCCAGCAAGCCACCTACCACCACACCTGCACCCTTCACCCTGAGACCTGAGCCGACCAAGAGGGAGTGCCAAGACTCTTTTGTTTTATAGCTTCCTTGTAATAAACTCTATATTTTATGATTTCAAATCACTTGCTTCATTCTTTTTTTAATTAAAGTCTTGGTGAGAACTTTTAGAAATGGTTTAAGCCTTTGCATGCTTGGGGATGGGTAAGATGCATGGGTATGGCGGCCTAGATACCTTTGGGGGGTAGTTAGCTTGGAGATAGGATAAACTCCAGTTGCAAGCATAGTGGACTGATTGTGCCCCACCCTTCCAGCTGCCACACCCTTCCTTTATTAGTCAATAATAATGAATTAACATCCCACACAGCTCACAATAACAACACAAACTCTTCTATTAAATGCCCTGTTCATTGTAGGTGACCACCTCAACATACGTGCAACAATCCATCCCCTGTTGATGAAGACAGGCTAAGACGCAGTCCATATACTCATCTATCTCCTGTCTGCCCACTCCACTGCTCCAGCTGGGAGTCTGCACCATAGTCTCAGGATGGTTGCTGCTCGCTCTCTCGCTCATTTGAGGCTCTGTTTGGGCCTCTGCACAATCCTCACTGTCGATCAGCGTTTCGCCTTCCTCCATTTCCCCAGGCTTCCTTCGCCCCACTCCTTCGGTTGGAGGTCCCAAGCCTGTTCTGCAACACTGTCTGCGTACGATGCATTGCGCATGAATGTGTCAGGATGCAGGAACAAGCTCCATATCCTCCTCACCAGTCCTCTGGTCCCGGACTGCTGCCATGGTCGGTGAGAAAGTACCGGCAACCTGATTGGCCGAGATGCACAACGTCTCCACCCACCCGCCTTGCCCTGGACAGTCACTGGTTAGTTCGAATCCTCTCTTCACAGTTGAGGTCCTCGTGGAAGTGTAGGGGGCTTCATGAGGTAGGTTCGTGAGGGAGAGGCGTTTCATCGCCCCATTGATGATAGTAGGGCACATCTCTGGTGGTTGTCCGGTTGGCAGGAGTTCTTGGTATTGGGAAGGGCCCAAGTGTAAGGTTGCGCCGTTCCAGCTTCCTCCTTGAGGGATCGACTGGCATTTGGTTATGGCGATGAAGCATTCTGGAGAGATGAGCCGTTTCGCTGGGGAGTGAGATGTAACCCACTTGGAACTTGTGTATCGCGCGATCAGAACCATGGGCAAACGAGGATGAGGATTGTGCTGAAAGAACGCCCTTGGACGTTGAAATAAGTGGAGCCTGAGTGTTTGGGAGAGTTGCAAGCCCCGTAGCTTCCCATCTATGACTCTACACGTGTGTCGGTAAGTTCCACTATCTGATACAAACTGCCTCTTTCAACTTCTTCCAGCCCTTCTTCAGTGGAGGGAGCACTGAGCGAGCTCCCTCCTTGGTAGTTCTTGCGATGATTGGCCCTCGGCACCACGTCTCTGACCACAACTGGCTGAGTGTGTGGGGATGGCACCCTCCAGCCGTTACTGCAATTGGCTCTCTGTAGGAGGTCCCGAGGCCAGGTGGGCGCAGGAAGGGTCAGTGCCGACGCTTGAGTCCAGGTCCAGAGCTGCGGGGCGAAGCTGTGTGTTTGCCTTGGTCAATGCCGCGGTGTTCTTAGGACGGATTGCAACAAACTCTCGCATCAAAAGCATGGGCTGGATGGCTAGTCTCATTGAAGTCTGCGAAGCTGTCCCACCGAGTGCCTTCGTTCCTCTAGCTCACACCATCTGCCTTTGCTGTTAGCAGTCCGTCCTCGTGCTCTGTCTTGCTAACCATCTTCAGGCATCTCAGACTCCTTGTTTGAGTGGCTCCTTGTTCCTCTTCTACGCATAGAGTTCACAGAGCCTGCAGACCGCTGTCAGCACTGTTGCAGAATCGATGGTGGCTGCCGAAGAGGACTTTGTTGCAATCCACTGGTGGATGCGGAGCTGGAGAGAGAGGAAAGATGAAGGCTGCAGAGGGTCCGCATTGCTGGGCTGCTGTTCTGAATGGAGATGCAGATGAGCTGGCTCCCCCTGTGGTTTATAGGCAGTTATAGGTGTCCATTTGCATCCTCTATGGCATCCTCTATCGGGAGGGAAGGGGGGGATCTTCTAGGGCATCTGCAGGACATCCCGTTAATAGTCCGAGATAGGGTCCCCCTTGCCGAACGTTTTTTTCCGTTTATAGAATGCCTTCTGTTTTCGCATTCTGCATCCGCTAGGCATCCGTTCTTGCTCCACTAGGAAAATCCGTGCTGGCTTCCTCCCTGGCGTCCGGGCGGATCGAGTTGTGCGTGGATGCCCTGGCGGATATAAGCGATATGCGGTAACGGACTGCGTTGAGGATGCGTTCGGATGGAACTGGATACATTTTCCATGCAAGAAGTTTAGGTAAGCCAAAACTTTCTTAGCGGATGAAAACTATCAATAGATGGTGCCTGGACAGATAGAGAGGAGAGCCAAAACGCGAGGCAGTTGAGTAGACATCGCGTTTCGAGCGATGGCAAGGTTCGGCAGCGCTGACACAGTCAGAAATGAGCCACCAAGCCCATCAGAAATCTCACAAGTGCCATCGACCTCGACGCGGCGCCCTCTCATACTCATCTCCTCGGTTAAACTACATCCGATCCATTTCATCTATCTACGCGATCCCACAGAAAACCTCCCATCAACCACGCATGCGCAGGCACCACCCTATCAGCAAACGCCCGCCCGCACTCCTTTACTCAAGCCAGCCCTCATCGATCCTCCCCACCGGGACCCGACTACCCTCCGCATTTGTCCATCTTTAGCCATCCTCTTTGCATCCGTTGGTTCGGTGTGACATGGGCTTAACCAAGGACGTAAGAGCTAACATCGAAGTACATAGGCAGTTCCAAGTAAGGTGGATTTTTGCAAAGTCAGACTATTCAGGTCTGATAAGTTCGAGATTTCCATGTATCTAGGCCATGGGTGTTAAACACGCCACATCAGTGTTGCAATGGCTTTTCCCTTTGTACAGCTGAGGTGGGCATGGCCTATGCATGATGCATCTGGCCCGCAGGCCACTAGTTTGACAGTCCTNATGGCTTTTCCCTTTGTACAGCTGAGGTGGGCATGGCCTGTGCATGATGCATCTGGCCCGCAGGCCACTAGTTTGACAGTCCTGATATAGGCAGTCCTTTGGGTATTGCTCCAAGAACTCCTATTACTATTGGTACAACTATTGATTTCTTCCTCCACAATCACTCAACTTCAATTTGTAAATCATGATATTTCATTATTTTTCTACTTATTGTTGCTTGTTAGTATTGTGTGTATGTTGGAGGGAGGGAAGAGTTCCATAGGTAAGAATTCCTACCCTATTCAAATTTGAATATATTTTAATTCACACCCACACACATACACACACAAGCTGGTTAATTAATAAAAGCATTTGTTGCCATTCATCTCTACAGCAAGTGATTTTTTTTGGGGGGGGGAGGAGAGAAACTAAGTAAGATTGATAAATAATCAATGGATTCTTTTCCCCTGTAAAATGAAGAAATTTGAGGAGTACAGTATGGTTATTCCAGTTTCTACTTTTTTAAAAAAATTACCTTTGATTTTCTTACCTCCATTGTAACCAACATGTTGAAGGGACTTCATAAAGAGTCAATAATTATTTTCTTCTACCTCAGTAAAATTTACAATGTTTAGTGTTATTCCAACCATTCAGAGTTTATAGTCATGTATACTTTATGCTTCTGACAGAAAGAAAATATGTGCTCTGAAGCAGTTGAATGAATACACCTTCAGACCTTCTTGCCATTTCAAATGTTAACCATTAAGGAAAGGGTTGTCAGTCCCAGTTAAAATTTCTGAGGACGAGAAATAACATTAGTTATACTGTTTACTCAGAATCCATTTTTTGGCTTACTTTTAATCAAATAGTTTCAAATGTTCCTTATGAAAAAAAGAGGAAGAGAATTTAGTTTTGAAGACAGTTATAAAGTCTGCTGCTTTCAATCAAAATGTTATTCCATACACAGATTTTTTAAAGGCTGCTTTATTATTACCTAAAGGAAAAAAGGAAATTGATCTTATGTAAATGCTGCCTTTGTAGTAAGTATGCCATTTTATTTTCTTCCAGATTTTCCAATCCACAACTTTTTTATACCTTTGCCTACCAGCAAACATAAAAGCTAAAATGTTCATTGAACCCCTTTCCCTCAGTATTCATAGTCCTGTGTCTACTCCCAGTTTCCCACTTTTAATGGGGATTAATTAAAATGTGGATGAATAGAAATTGGCTGTTTTTAAAAAAGGCTCAAATTTTTCACCATGAAACTTGCATATACATCCAAAAACCTCACAGACACTGACAGAAGGTGGGCTATATGGGAAAAATAAGCTTATGCACTTCATTGGGCTTTACAAACTTGGAGACAATTTTGGGAGGACAGTGACACTCTGTTCGAAGTCTGGACAGACCATAAAAACTTAGAAGCTCTAAAAACACCCAGGAAACTGTCTCCTAAAAAAATTAGAGGGGTTCAATAGTTCAAAAGTTCTATTTCCAATTGAAATACCTCCCAGGGGGAAAAAAATTGACTAGCAGAAGCGCTGTCTAGGAAACCCCAATTTGTCAGTAAGCGAGAATAAGTACTTCACCCAATCATTCCACGAACCTCTCAGGAAATAGTTCAAGCAATCACACAGGCACAAGCCCAAACAAAAAACATCAAAGACAAATCAGAAATGACCAAAATGTTGCAAAATGAATTAACAACAGATATCTGGAATCAAGAAAATAAGGATTCATTAACTATGCGGGAGGGTGTAGCATGGAAGGGCTCCAAACTATATGTCCCAAAAACTTTACATCTTCTTGCATTTCAAAAAAGTCATGATGTTAAACAAGCAGGACATTTTGGATATTTAAAAACTCTACCCATGGTCAAATGCCAGTTTTGGTGGCCAAGAATGAAGCAAGACATTGAGGATTATGTAAAGAGTCGTGCCCAGGGGTGGGATTCTACCAGTTCTCACCTATTTGCCAGAACCAGTTGTTAACATTCTAAGCAGTTCAGAGAACCGGTTGTTAGAAGAAATTACTGGGTTAATTCTGTAAGGGAGGCAGGAAGGAAACATTCTGGTGTTGCTTACAGAAACTACCTCTCCGTTAACCCTTACTACATTCTTGGCAGGACTAGACTTCCTGTCTCAGGAACATCTCTGGAGTTATTTTCCCCTCCTTTGCTGGTACATTGCTTGTGTGGAATGACCATTCAAAGTTACAATGGCACTGAAAAAAGTGACTTATGACCATTTTTCACACTTACGACTGTTGAAGCATCCCCACAGTCATGAGAGGCCAGGAGAGGAGATGCGTGCCTCAATGTGAGTAATATTGAGTTGGCCGCACCCAGCCAATAACATGACCACCAAGCCATGCCCACCCAGTCACATGACCACCAAGCCATGACCACCACCTAAGTCACACCCACAGAATCGGTTGTTAAAAATTTGAATCCCACCCCTGGTTGTGCCACTTGTGCCACAAGGAAAACCAGACCAGAAAAACCTCCAGGATTATTACAATCTGTAGCTGAGCCATCCCAGCCCTGGGAGGAGATAGGGATGAATTTTATAGTAAAAAATCCATCTGACAGTGATGGATTGACAGTGAAGGGCACACAGTAATTTGGACTGTAGTGGATTTATTTTTCAAACGAGCTCATTTTATTCCATGTAAAGGTCTTTCATCAGCCAGAAAATTATCCAGAATGTTCATGAATCATATATATAGACTATGTGGAGTGCCTCGTAGAATCATTTCAGATAGAGGGGTTCAATTCACTGCAAAATTCTGGAGAGAATTCATACAAACAATTGGATCATCTCAAGGTCTGATTTCGACTTTCCACACCGAGACCAATGGATTGGTTGAGAAGACTAACCAAATTATTGGACAATATTTGAGATGTTATATAAATCATCAATAAACCAACTGGGCTGATTTGCTGCCATTTGCAGAAGTTGCTTATAATAATGCTGTACATCATAATACTGGGTTAACACCTTTCCAGATCAATACTGGGGTGGAGTTTGTTCCCATGCCTGAATTGCCAAAAGACCCCCCCCATCCATGTCAGTAACTGAATGGATGGACGCAATTAAAGACTCTTGGGAAAAGAAAAAAAAGGCTTTGAATAAGGCAGCTCAGAACTGTGAAACTTAATCTCCCCAGGTTGTTGGGGAAGGTACAACCGGTGTTTCACAGTAGTTTATTAAAGCCAGTTGTTAGTTCTTCCTTGAGGCCAGCAGGACAAGCATCCCCGAATCCTTTGTTCATTGCAGGCCATGAACATTATGAAGTTAAGAAAATTCTGGATTCTAAGATTTTCAGAGGGAAGTTACAATATTTAATTTATTGAAAAGGCTATCCAATTTCACAAGCAACTTGGGTGAATAGCTGGAAAGTAAATGCTGATAGATTGGTGGGGAGATTCCATGAAAAATATCCACACAAACCAAAACCGAATTCTGTAGGTGGCAGAGGAAGTTAAAAATGTGCATTGTATGATTGTGTTTAACCTAATTTCAATATTTGTGTATTTTATGTTATTGCAGGGGTTTCTTTTTCAATGAGGGAGGGCAGCCTGTAAAGCCCAAAATTGATATAAGTGTAGCCATTTTAGTCTGTCTTGGTATATATTATTTTTTCTTATTTTCTCTATGGCAGTAATGGGGCGAAGGGTTACAGGCTTGACATATTCCTCAGGGGGGAGAAGTGGAGATAGAGTGTTATAACTAGGTGATATTCTTTCCCATGGGAAGCGAGCTGTCTGGGCTTGGGCCTTTGGAGGTGAAGATTTATGACATCAAGCAACGTTGAAATACTTCTATTGGAGAATGTGACTTTTGGGGGTTGTTTCTAACTTCTAATATTGTGGGGTAATTCCAGGTTGGATCAGATCCGGAATTACTATGGACTTTGCCAATTTGATGCTTTCCTAAAAAAAGAATTTTTTTGAAGATGGACTTTGTTATTTTTCTTTTAACATGGAAACCTGACAGTTCTCTTATTTTGTGTTAGTGTCTGGGAAAGTAAGTCTGTTTGCCTTTTTAACGGGAACAATTTTGCATGTGCTCCCTAACATCATTATTTCCTTCTTATGATGACTAATGATACAGTGTTAATTATGTCAACATGTAATATCAGTCAGCTAGTCATTAAATATTTTGTAATAGCAATAGCGCTTAGACTTATATACCACTTTACAGTGCTTTCCAGCCCTCTCTAAGCAGTTTATAGAGTCAGTATATTGCCCCCAGCAATCTGGGTCCTCATTTTACGCACCTTGGAAGGAGGGAAGGCTGAGTCAACCTTTAGCCTGGTGAGATTCAGACTGCCAAATTGCAGGCAGCCAGCAGTCAGCAAAAGTAGCCTGCAGTTGCATTCTAACCACTATGCTTCAATAATAATAATACCTGATCATCACCTGATCAGAAAGAAAGATGTCTTCTTGGAATGAGCAGGTAACTGCACGGTGCTGATTACATTACACTGTGCTGATTACATATAACGTTGATATTGGTCAGGCAATCCTACAATATTGTCTTCCCCCCGTGCAATGATTATTCTTACAAGAAAGCTGTAATAAATAAGGCTATTGCTTGGATCCTATAAGGTTAAAATTTCCCCTATCCAGTGTTGTATAACACTAGGGGACAGTGTTCATCTCTGTTTCTTAGCAGAGGGAGCCAGCCCCAGAGGCTCCTCTGAGGCCCCAAGACCCAAAAAATGAGTGGGGGCTGCAAAAAAGCACAAAAAGCCATGCCCACCCAGTCACATAGTCACACCCACCAAGCCACGCCCACAGAACTGGTAGTAAAAATTTTTGAATCCTACCACTGAGGAGACACTATGGATAGTTGGTCATCCAGTTTTTTTTTCTTGAAAACCTCCAGTGTTGAAGCCCCTACAACTTCTGAAGGCAAGCTATTTCAATGATTAATTATTCTCACTGTTAGGAGTTATTTTACTTGCTATGAAAGAAACAGCCAGGAACGTTATTTTCCCAAGGAATAAAGAATGTTCTGACTAAAATGAGTGTCATTAAGCTAGCAAACCACAAGGCATCTGCTAATTGCTTCAGATCAATACACGAAAAGCAAAACTTTCCCCACAAAGCTATTCCATACAGTTGCTCCAGGAGAGCAAAGTGAGGTCAACAAATCTGATGAGGGAAGCAAGCATTTTGTTATACATTAAATACTTGTAAAGCTAAACTAATTAACTTTTTATCACATTGTTATTAGTGAAACTAGGATCTATTGGCTGGCATCACATTACTCAGACGAGTAGGGCTAGGATAATTTGTGGCTCAACAAGCTATGGAAACTTGACCACTGGTTTAGCATGTGTGAAACAGCCTCCTTAGTTAAGCGATAAGCTTTTTTATTTGTTTGAGTTTAATACGAACATTTTTTTAAAAAAAATATGTGCTTTGTTAGCTCAGGTTTAGATTTTCACACATTATAGGAAAAAACACAGGACACATACATCACAACCATGTTGTGATAACAGGGACATCTGTCTACAATTGCCTTTAATTCAGAGGCAAGTATTTGCATTCAAAAGCTCATATTTATATTTAGAATCACCAAGCCTAAATCCTGCCAGGAACACCATTTAGAGATAAACTTGCTCCTGGAATATTAACTATATAATGGAAAACAAAATCACCCAACCTACTTTGCCTGCACGGAGTTTCCATATGAACCACTCCAAATTTACT
>BHFT01021901.1:0-10991 GCA_004320025.1 Laticauda laticaudata
AGAGAGAGAGAGAGAGAGATATTTTGATTTAATAAATAAATAGAAATAAAAGTAAACTGTGAAGCTCAGGTTTTGAAGAAAGGTTAGAGATTCTTTGCCTGGAGAGCCATTTTCAAATATTTTGAAGTCTCTTGAGGCAAGCAACCTGCAACTGGAAAAAAATATATTCTCTGTGGTATAAAATAAATTCTTCAGAATTTATTAATGACACAAAGCAATCCTAGTTCAAGTTACAGAAGAGGAGGGGGGGAGTTTAAAGAGGAAGAGAAGGCGAGGAAGAGGAGGGAAGGAGAGAGTGTTATGTACAGTTAATATTGAGAGCTAGATTAAAAGTTTAAATGGACAGCAAATCAAACATTACATTTTTACTCTGAGTTGTAAAGGAAATAAAGGATGCTGAAATGTCTGGGCCTTATTGAGATTTAGTACCTGTGCATAAGGCGAGCAGCGGTGGCTTTCTCATTTCTTATAAGGTTTCAGGATTTGGAGACAGTATCAACAGCGAAGATCAGACGAGCATGCAGCTCAATATTAAATTGTTTGCCTGTGGGAAATCTGGCTTCGCACATGCAGACATACCTTTGAATAATGTCCTTTTTTCCATCGCTCATGTTTGCTATTTATTAGAACAGCTGGGGAGTGTTGGAAAAAATTAGAAATTTAGGGGTTGGAAATGTTTTCAGGAATTATTTGTTGCAATTTAATCTGAGATTAATGTACACTATGTCTTTAAGGGCATGAAAAAGATATTTCTAATGCAATATTAGGGATGAACAAACACAGAGAGAATGGGCTGCCTTTCTGTGTTACTGTAAAAGTTTCTCTGTATCCTTTTGATTGACGGCCAGTATTCGGAGCTCAGTACAGATAATCCTCAATTTACATTGTACTGGAGCTCAGAAATTTCCATCATAAGACAGGACGGTTATAAGCCCAGAGCATCCACGTGACCAACTCGATTTTACAACTTTATTTGCAATGGTTGTTAAGTCAACATCATGTTCATATAGCAAATACAGTGGTTATTAAGTGAATCCATTCGTTCTTATGGGCACTATTGCTGGGAACAAGCAAAAAAAGTCACGAATTACTGTTTTTTGTTTGTGTTGTACAGGTCACCTTCAAGAAGTGAGGGGAGCCAAATGTCAACTCATAAAACATTTTCTATACACGTTTTATAGTTGTCAATGGTAAGAAGGGGGAAGTTTCAAAAAGCAGGTAACAGTGTGGAATCGAAAATATATTCCATTCATATTTTCTTCAAAGATTGATTAGATGGCTTAAGCTTCTGCCGCACAAATTAGGGAGTATGATTGATGACTCTTGGCTATGGATGTGTTTCATTGGAGAATATGAATCATGATATACCCAGAGGAGTGGAGGGAAAAGCAGGGTCAAAGGTGACAGTGAATTACGTATCTTAGAGTCGGCTACGCCCAGGTCATGCCAACATATTGACTTCTAATAAATCCTTTGAAGTTCTGGCTTGAGATTCATGATTTAATTGGGGTAACTGATCAACAGTTACCCCAATTAATCCTGACAACTTGACTCTAATGTGCTGCAACCAGTCAAGACCTTGAGATGCAGTTGTCAACTTGTTGCTCCTAATAAATCTTTTGAATTCTTTTGAAGCTTGGTTCGAGGATCATGATTTAATTAGGGCAATCGCCGGAACCCTGACAGCAGTCGTCACTGCAGGGGATGTGGATTGCCACTGAGACTGCAGGGGATGTGGGTTGCCACCGAGACTGCAGAAGTGGGTCATAGGTAGCTTTTGGGGCATCCTTTGTAATTTTAAAACGTCACCAACTAAAAGCAAGGACAACCTATACACACACAAACATTGTTTCTCCCTAGGTTGCAATGAACCATATAGAAGTAGTTTGCAAAAGAACAGAGTTGGAAGGGACCTTGGAGGTTTTCTAGTCCAACTCAGTGCTCAGGTAGGAAACTTTTTACCATTTCAGACAAATGGTTGTCCAATCTCTTCTTAAAAACTTTCAGTGTTGGAGCATTCACAACTTCTGGAGGCAAGTTGTNTGGTTGTCCAATCTCTTCTTAAAAACTTTCAGTGTTGGAGCATTCACAACTTCTGGAGGCAAGTTGTTCCACTGATTAATTGTTCTGACCATCAGGAAGTTTCTTCTTAGTTCTAGGTTGCTTCTCTGCTTGATTAGTTTCCATCCATTACTTCTTGTCCTGCCTTCAGGTCAGGGGTGGGCTTCAAAAATTGGGTTTTTTGGCAGCTATAGCACATTGCTGGCTCACATTCAAGTGATCATCCACTAAAAGTCCAAGATCCCTCTCACAGTTACTTTAATCATCTTTGTTGGTCTTGTCTGCACTCAACATCTTTTTTATATCTTGGTGACCAATATTTGTGGGATGCAATATTCTAAGCGTGGTCTTACAATTTCCTTTTTCCAAGAATGTTTGTGATTCCACATACTAGCTTAGAGCCCCGGAAATCTTTGGGGGGTTGTCTCCCATCAAAGTACTAACCAGGCCTAAATATGTGCAACACACGAACACACACACACACCAGGGGGAGCTCGGATTATGGCCATTGTCTTTACCTGTTAGGCTTACTCACTTTTCCAACTGCAGACAATGGACTTATAATTCAAGCCACCTTAAAAGTAAAATCTGTAAAATATCCTGCTTGTCATTCCAAGCAGACAGCTCTGGCCTTTATCGTGGTCTGTTCCAAATCCATCCTGCAGGTTTATTGATCTTCAATCATGGAGTAAACAAGCCCAGTTTGCTGCTGTTTCTGAGCTAACGAAATATGCCAGTGCATGCTAGAAAGTATCCTGCATTCATTCCTTGTTGATCAGAAGGTCTTGCAGTGGTTGCATTAGGAGATTCTCCTGTGGAGAAAAATAAAGTGATACTCCATCATCACATACAAGTAGTCCTCAACTTATGAGCCTGGTTTATGGTTACATAAACTTACAATTACAGTTATAAGCAGGGGTGGGCTTCAAAAATTTTAGCAATGGGTTCTCTGCCTGGGTTGTTGGGTGGGCGTGGCCATGGTGGGCATGGCCTAGTCGGCCTGCTGCACCATGGTGGAGTGATGTTTATCCCTCCCCGGGCTCCAGAGGCTTTCCTCGAGCCTCCAGGAGGGTGAAAATGGCCTCCCTGGGCTCTAGAGGCTCTCTGGAAGCTGGAAATGGGCTCATTTGCAGCTTTTCTTAACTTCCAGGAGGCCCGTTTTTTCACTCTCCCTGAGCCTCCATTCAAGCCCTGCTCTTATCGGCATCCAAAACCGGCAGTGTGGGGACTCCTGGTAGGGTCGGGGTGGGGTGGGAGAGGGCAACCAGGAGTGGGATTTGGGGGTTTTCTGAAGAGCGCAGAATCTTAGCTAGGGGCTCTCCTGAACCCCTGCGAACCCCCAGCAGCCTACCCCTGGTTATAAGTTGAAATGGTTGTTAAACGAATCATTGGACTGTTGTGTTTAATCAAGCTGTGCTTGATTTTATGACCTCTTTTTCAACAGTTGTTGTGGGGACGATAGGAGGAGGGTGTTGTGTTGGATATGTTCATTGCCTTGAGTTAGTGTGAGTCAAGGTTATCTCCTTGATTCGTTTCTATTCATTGCTTCTTGTCCTGCCTTCAAGTGCTTTGGAGAATAGGTTGGCCTCCTCTTTCTTGTGGCAGCCTCTCAGATATTAGATGCTAGCTGGGGAATTTGGGGAATTGAAGTCCACAAGTCTTAAAGTCACCTGAGTTTGGACAGTCCTGTCCTATATTCCTGTTTTAGTCCATCAGAGCTATTGGAGCTGGCAGCAGACACAAACAATGAAGAGGTTGGGGAGGAATATGGGCCAGTCCTGGAGTCTGAGGAAGGCTCTGACAAGTGATCTGCATTGGAGGCAGAGATGGGGCCAGGACCATCTGACAGTTATCAGCTGTCTTTGGAATCAGAGATCAGTGGGGCAGAAGAACAGCTGGAGCCTGTTCCCAGTGTGCACATGCACAGTACTGCCAGAAAAAGGGAACAGTTAAGGAACAAGGGTCGACTCGGGAGTCAGGGCACAAGTGGATGGTGAATGGCCCTCCCATAGGGAATAAAGAGGAGTGAAAGGGGATTGGGGTTTGCAAGACCCAATTAGTTCAATTCATTATAGTGAAGATCTGTTCCCGACTTCTTGCCAAGTAATTTCTGCTACAGCGTGGCAAAGGTTTGCAGTTGTGAAATTTCATGAAAGACTGTTTACTGGGACTTTGCTGGAGAGGAATTCCCTTTAACCTAAATAAAAGGGGTTTTATTGGGACGAGGAGTCTGTTTCATGATCTTGGGAAGCCTAGGACAGAACAATTCCCACATACTTTTTGGAATCTAATCTGAATTATTACACTAATTGTAAACAGGAGGTATCTTTGATACCTTCTCTATTCTGTTTGCTGTTCTTATATTTGGATTCTGGATAATACATCACGGTTTGCCAAGGAGGATCCATCCTATGTTTAAAGTTCCAAGAAAGCAGGAGGATTAGGGTGAATTTATTTTTGCAAGGAGAACTTGAATTCCAGATGGCCTGAGGTTGGCTAATATTCTTACTGATCTTAATGGCATCCAGGCCTCTGTCTCTCCATATCACTGTAACATTAATGACCTTTCTGTAAAGCAGAAGGACATTTGATTTCATTTCTTGGCTTCTCAATAAACACAGAATATCAAATCCATCACCACAGCCAATACATAATAATATTTTAGAATTCTACAGAGATGTTTACGAAGTGAATAAACCAATTGCCTGGTGTTTAGTTTGAAAACACAGGAGGTAGACCGGGTTCCAACAACAAAAGGTTTTATTCAAACAGTAGTCAGAATAGGAACAGTTTGGCTGCAGCCGCAGCACCAGCCTTTTTATCCAGGCTGGCCTGCTGCTTTCAGCCTTGGCATTTCTTTAAAATTGCCGCCTTTCAGCAGCTCTCTGGATTGGTTCCTAGTGAACCAATCCACTTCTTACTTATCTAGACCAATCAGAAACAGTAGCCTAGGATTCAACCACTTGCATATAGAACACCCCTCCCTCTTAGTTCAGTCCTACGTGGTTACGTAGTCACGCAGGTAGGTGGGCTTCTCCGAACTCGATTAGCTTGCGCGGTTCCATTCCTCGGTGAAGACTTCGACCGGTTTCGGATGGGGCTGCTGTGTCTTCCGATCTTCGCTCTGGAACCGTCTGGAAGGTGAGTCGGCCATTTTGCCGCCGCCTGAGTTGCTTAGGCCGGCGGTTTTGCCGCTCCCATCGTTTCCATTGGGCAGGTTGAGCTGGCCTGGCTGCCCCTTCCGACGGCTTCTTCCCGCAAGTCTCTTCAAACAGTGAGTCTTTATTTGCTCTTTTTGTTGGTAATAATCGTTTGTTTTAGTTTTAAACGGTTCTTTATTAACTTCTCGCTGTTCCCCCCCCTCCCTGGTTTGAGAGTTTATCTGTATTGTCGGCGACTGGTTGTGTGTCTGTTGCCGTTCAATTATTCGGGATCGAAGCTGGTCTATGTGCCGCTTCCACTCCCTGCATCGTCTACCGTTAAACGGTAGGATTTGGGCCTGTAAGTTGGGTAATTTGTCCAGGTACCCACAATGGTTCAGCCTGTGAAGTTTTCGCGTATACCAAGTCCCTAACTGGAATTGCTAAACTTTGTGGAGGAATCAGGGGGTTTACCTGGGTTAAAATTTGGGTGTAGTCTGTCAGGTGTGATCGTAATTTTTCGTCCCATAAGTATTCCGCCGGGGATTTGTTAGTAACTGGTACTGGGCGTTATGTGCTGGAGTGTTAGTAAACGGTTTACTTTTTGTTGGACATCACCTATGTCCATTCTTTTCTAGCCCTTCTTTGTGAATCGGACCATTCCCTCTCGGCTCTGCCGTTTGCAGCCGGATGGGCCGGCGCCGGTAGGGCATGTCTTGATACCTAGGAGGCTAGGTATTGCTCGAATTGTAAGCTTGTTAGTTGTGGTCCATTGTCCGAGACCAGAACGTCTGGTAGACCGTGGGTGGCGAAAAGGTCGTCTAATTTTTTTTATTAGTGTTTCTGTTGTCGTTGATGGCATGATTTTTACTTTCAAGCCAATTTGAGTAGGCATCAACGACAACCAGAAAGGTATGCCCCTTGGTTGGACCCGCAAAGTCTATATGAATTCTAGACCATGGTCCCCTAGGGTCTCCCAGTCCCTGATGGTGCTTTTGGAGGGGAAGGTCTATTCCCGTGGCATTTATGGCAAGAGTTCACCCAATACTCTATGTCCTTATCAATGCCTGGCCACCACACATAGCTCCTGGCCAGGCTTTTCATTTTAACCATTCCAGGGTGACCCTCGTGCAACATCCCTAGTACTCTGGGCTGCAACTTGGCTGGGATGACCACCCGATCTCCCCACAACAAACACCCCTTTAGAATAGATAGTTCAGGTCTGTCTGGACCGGAACGGTTTAAAAGTTTCAGTTTTTTTGTGTCTCGGCCAGCCTTTACCTACCCAGCCAAGAATACGGGCAGTCAATGAGTCCTTAGCGGTGGCTCTTGCGACATCATAGGCGGATATGGGTAGATCGGACAAGTCTCTATTTGCAGCGATGTCATTGCTGGTGCCGGGTCTTCATCCAGTAGTTGGTAGGGTGCTCTGCTCAAAGCGTCCGCATGGGAAATTTGTTTCCCTGGTCGATGCGTCAGAGTATAGGAAAAGGCTGAAGGAACTCTGACCATCTAGACATTCTTGGTGACAGTATGTTAGGCATCGGCTTGTTTCCCGCCAAAAATTCCCATCAGTGGTTGGTGGTCCGTTACAATTTGAAAAGCCCGCCCGTACAGATATTCATGGAAGCGTTTTACTCCAGCGACTATTCTAGGGCTTCCCTGTCCAGTTGACTGTAATTTCGTTCAGTCTTTGATAGAGTCCTAGAATAGTATGCGACGGGTGTTTCTCTGCCATCCGGAAGTTGGGGCTCAGGACGGCACTACTCAATGGTGAAGCGTCGCAGGTCACTCTTAAAAGGCAGTGTGTTGCTAAATTGGATGAGAATGTTTGTGATGTTAGCAACTTTTTAATATTCTGGAAAGGCTTCCTTTCTTTGCTACCCCATGTCCATTTGCTTTTTTATCTAAAAGACGGTGTAACGGTTCAGCTATAGTGGCCTTGTTTGGCAGAAATACATGATAAAAATTAATAAGTCTAAAAAGGCTTGCAGTTCTGTTTTGTTTCTCGGTTCAGGTGCTTTCTTGTATTGCCTTGATTTTCTTATCTGTGGGGTGATGCCTCACCGTCTATTGAGTAGCCCAAGAATTCACGCTTTTTTCATTAGGCAGCATTTTTCCTTTTTACTTTAAGGCCAGATTCCCTAAATTTGGTTAGTACTTCTGTGAGTCTTTTTTTTAATTGAGTCTCATCTCTGGCCGAGATTAAGACGTCGTCGAAATAGGGAATGACCCCTTGTATGCCATTAAGGAGGCGTTCCATCAAACTTTGAAAAACGCCCGGTGCCACACTTACTCCAAATTGGAAGTCGGTGGCTTTGAATGCGCCCTTGTGTGTGACTATGGTTTGCGCTTCTCTGCTCTCTGGTCCACTGGAAGTTGCTGATAGGCTTGTGCCAAGTCCAGTTTAGCAAAAATTTTGCCTTTGCCCAGAGAGTGGAGCAAATGTTGGACTACTGGCACTGGGTAAGTGCTTGGTTGTAAAGCATGGTTCAGGGTTGCCTTTATAGTCACCACAGATTCTAATGGACCCGTCAGGTTTTATGGGTGTAACAATAGGCGTTTCCCATTTGGCATGGGTCCACAGGTTCTAACACCCCCCTGGGCTATTAGTTTGTCGAGTTGTTCCTCTATCTTTGCCTTTAGTGCAAAGGGAACTCGTCTGGCTTTTAATCTTTTGGGCTATCTGGGGATCTAGGCTAAAAGAGATAGGGTTCCCCGATACTTGCCCAGTGAGCCGTCGAAAACGTCTTGGAATTCGCGGATGAGGTCATCTTCCCAATTGGTGGTGGTTACTCGATCGACCCCGGTCATCCCGATGCCCAAGGGTGCGAACCATTCGATGCCCAGGAGCTCGGTCTGTCCCGGTCGACGATGGTTAGCGGCAAGTCTTTTTGACATGTTGCTTATAAGTGACTAAAAATTGTCCCATGCCAATTACAGGGATTCGGTTTCCCTGATAGTCCTTTAGAGTCAAAGGTTGTTTTTGTAGTTGTCTGGATTTGATGTCTGGGATCAGCTTTTTATGGTATCCAAGACACCATCGAAAGGAAGGACCCGGAGTCCACCTCCATCTTACAGGGCTTCCCTTCGATTGTTACAGTCACTTTAACCTTCTTGCCGCTTTCCGTCTGGGCGCTTTCTATAGTGACGGCTTGGTGTGTATTGGCTCGTTTCTTTGTTGCCACTTTCCTCTGCTCGTTTAGGGCTCGGCTCGTGTTGGGAATTTCTGCGTCTGTGGGGCCTAAGTAGTTTTTTCTGTTTCTGCAGACTTTCTCGATGTTGCCCGCGTTTTTTACAGTACCTGCAGATAGCATGCGAGAAATCTGCATTCGGCTCGGGCATGGTTTCCTCCGCAGCCGCGCATTCCCGCCAATTTCTTCTTTCGCGCTCTTTTTATTTGCGAGCAGCGCGGTGGACCTCGTCGTCTTCCTCGCTCGATCGGTTTCCTCTCTCGACTCTCCGAAATGGGTGGGTGGTAGGCTGCTTCCTTTCTTAGTTGGGTTTCTTCGCCATTTTTGTTCATTTTCTTCATTTTGACCGCCGATTTCTTTGCGGCTTCGGCGGCCATGGCTTCTGCGATTGCTTCGTCACAGTGATATTGGGCTTGTTTAACAGCTTACTTTGCGCTGTAATGTCTCTGAGCCCTAATACCAGCGATCATCTCGTCATCGTGATTCATCATGCGATGTTTAGAAAATCGCACTCACCCCCTATTTGCCGTAGAGCAGCCACGAAATCGCGACGTCTCCCCCATCTCGCTGGTCTCTGCGGTAGAATTCGTGCCGCTTTATTAAGTTGACACTACCGGAGCGTAGTGTGCTTTGAGGATTCTTTGTAGTTCTGGCCACGTTAGCTGTTTGACGTCTCGGGGCTTCGCAAGGGCTTTTGCCATTTTAAACACCATTGGTCCGCAATGGGTGAGGAATACAGCTCGCTTGCGTTGTTCCGAGATGTCATCCATTCCATTGCTTTCCAGATCATTTGGAAGCGATCTGTGTATGACTCCCAATCCTCATCGTAGGGTTGAAGGGTGCAGGCGGTGCGTTGCTTCAGACATTTCTGCTGGCGTCTGGCTTCTATCACCGCGTGCAGGTTTCGCGTTCAGGACGATCTCACCTTCGTCGCCAGTGTTTAGTTTGAAACACACGAGGTAGACCGGGTTCCAACAACAAAAGGTTTTATTCACAGTAGTCAGAATAGGAAAGTTTGGCTGCAGCCGCAGCCAGCCTTTTATACAGGCTGGCCTGCTTGCTTTCAGCCTATGGCATTTCTTTAAAATTGCGCCTTTCAGCAGCTCTCTGGATTGGTTCCTAGTGAACCAATCCACTTCTTACTTATCTAGACCACATCAAACATACCTAGGATTCAACCACTTGCATATAGAACACCTGGTGTTGTGATTAAAATTATAATAAATGCTGGAAACCATTGGAAGGCTGCCTAATGATGTTTCCCTCAATAAGAGTTAATGGGATCTTACTAGCTAATATTACGTGTCTGAGCATCTCGCTATCTTCCATCTATCTATTTAGCATTGGCTGTTCTCCCCAAAAGACTTAGGTTTCCAGGTTAAAAATAGCAGTATCAGTTCAGATTCAAGCTGTTGGTATCTGGGTAGTTGACAGTCAACTTCATCTGACAGCAAAATCATAATTCAGAGGAGGAAAAGGAAGGATTTCAATGTGAAGTCTAACCGTGCAATCACACTCATGCAGTCCTCTCTTGAATGAAACATAAGAATGGGCTGCTGGATCAGGCTAAGGGCCATCCAAGAGTCATGTAGCAAGGTCTGGTAAATAAGAAGAACAGAGTTGATGGAACGAAATTTATATTTTAACAAAATCCGCAACATACCAAAAAAAAACCCCAATACAAGATGTTTTTACCATTGGCATTTAGCCCCTACAAGCAAAGATGTATCCCAACCTAAATCCTAACTGTTGGAAATGCAGACAAGTGCAAGGTACTTTTTTCCATGTCAGGTGGCTATGCCTGGAAAGTAAAAAAATATTGGATTAAAATACAAAAATGGCTAAATGGAATCACCCGCTGTCGAACAGAGTTGAAGCCTGAATTGTTTCTCCTGGGGATCATTAAGGATAAATACTCCAAAAAGATTAGATATTTGACTATACATATTATTACGGCAGCAAGAATTGCACTAGCACAAGCTTGGAAATTGTCTAACATACCATCAGATTGTTTAATAATCCCTAAAAGTTTTGAATGTGCAGAAATGGATAGACTCACCATAAAACTGAATAACAAGGAAGACTCGGAGTGTTATGCAATTTGAAACAATTGTTATCAATAGATAGATAGTAGAAATATGAAAGGCATAGGTTAAAAATAAGTTAAAAAAAATTCCCCTCTCGTGTTGTATATGTATATGATTAATGAGAACCTGTTGAAGTGGATGAACATTTGAAATGTATGAATATAGCCAAGATTTTTTTTTTAACTTTTCAAACAAACTTTATTTACAAAGATTAAAAACATACAAGTTTAAAAAATACAAAAACAATACTGTATATAATAACAAATTCCATTTGTTATCGAATTTGATAGTCCTAATAATCATTACAAACTGATACTTATCGCATTTTCATTTACTATTACATCTGAGTCACTAACTGACTCACAATACTCTACTCATTTTCTCGTTGGTTTATAACTATTGTTTAATTGATAATACATTCATATTATTTAATTAATGAATAAGAAGATATAGTAAATATATAATAGTAATAAAGTAAGAGAAAAAGAGATTTAAAACCTTTGTTATTC
>BHFT01021902.1:0-35495 GCA_004320025.1 Laticauda laticaudata
GGATGCCTAGTGGATGCAGAACGGACGCATTGGATACATTTTCTGCTCAAAAGTTTTGAGCAGCTCAAAACCTTCTAAGCAGATGAAACGTCAATAAACTGATGCTGGACGGATAGAGAGGAAGCAAAACGGAGGCAGCGAGTACAGAACGGATACATTGCATTAACCAACGGATGACAAGTGTTTTCCTCCATTTTACATCCTCTTTCCATCAGTTGATGCAGTGTGACAGGGGCTTAAAGTCTTACTGTTAAAGAAATGCACTCTACTTGCAGAAAAAGTTTTAGCAAAGCATGCTGAAAGGTCAGGTTAGTGTAAAAACTCAACATAATCCCTTAACTCTCAAATTCTTAGGTGGGAAAAGAAGCATCTGTAATTATAAGTACACATAAAGAATTAATCTTAACTCTAAAATATGATTAGAAAGTACATAGCAAAATAGTAATCTGTCTTAATGAAATCATTTGCATGTTAAAAGATTTCAGTCCATTTACACCTCAGTTTCTACAGACATTAGAAGAATATTTTATTACTTTCCTGACTTTGAAAAATGGTCTTTTATTAAAATTTAAAGAAAAGGCAATTAATATTAATATATTACATTTTAGATTTATAAAAAAAAACATTAATTGGTTATACTGAACTAAGGATTCTGCAGTCTATTAAATCAGGAGGACAAGCTTTTATTGGGTTGTGAAAATAAAGGCCTCCAGTATTGTTCTCATCCTTCAGTCATTCCCACCTTATTTTTCCTTACTTTGAGCAGCATCCAAGACCATGGAGAAATCTGCCAGAAGACAACTCAGAAAATATATGAGCTACATGAATAGTATAATTCCCATTTTTTTCTAGATTCTGCTGTAACATGTAGAGCAACTTCCGATACTTAGGCCCTACTGTAGAGTTCCTTTGATGTCCGCTTTCCCAAATCTAGTCCTTTTGGAGAAATGTTGGGACTGCAACTGCCAAAACTCCTAATTAGCCTGGCTTTTTAAAAAGGACATCTAGGAATTGTACTCTCAATAAATATA
Source organism: Laticauda laticaudata (assembly GCA_004320025.1). Lineage (NCBI taxonomy): Eukaryota > Metazoa > Chordata > Lepidosauria > Squamata > Elapidae > Laticauda > Laticauda laticaudata. The sequence continues at coordinate 1,032 of BHFT01021902.1, forward strand.
GAGTATACCGGATTGGAGAAGTCTGCAAGTTTATTTGGTTTTTAGATACAGCGTGTTTGAAAAAAGTGAAAACAAGGAAGTGGCTCAAAATTGCACACCTATACCCCTTGTTTTGTTAGGCTGACAAAGTTGTAATTCTTTTCCTAAGTAATATTCTAAAAGGTGAGAAGAAGAAGACAGGAGAGATGTTCACCTTCACAGTGAGAAATCTTTATGTGTAATCATGTTTGTGATGAAGCTTATTCTGCTTTCAAATTTGTTTTGGTGCTGATTCCTAAATTGAACTTGACATATGAATACATTGCAGCACACGAACTGAACAAGGTTTAATGTATCAGTTGCAAAGGACTGATGATCATCATTCCTGATCCATAGCTGAGAAGCTATGAAACCTTCTTTTAAGTCTCCCTTTTCCACTGTTGAAATATTGTATCATCAGGACCACATTAGGCAAGGCAGGATAAGGCCTTCAAACTGCAGTGGGCTTTCCAGTACTGCTCAGACCTTAGCCCACTGCTAAGCCTGCTCTCCTTTGAAATTTAATGCCACCCTTGCAATTCTTGAAGGCCAGGAACTCAGAGCCAAGCACTGATGAGAATGCCAAGCAATTCTGGAAACTTTTTTTAACAGTCTCCTATCACTGGCCAATTAATGCAAAGGATAGCCCTATCCATCAGCATCCTGGGAATGTTCTCTTCATCCCTTTCATTTTTTAACCTTTCTAAGCAATAGTAATTACTTCTAAAGTCCTGTTCAAGTTGCTATAGGAAGAGAAAAGTAAAAAGGCTTTGAGTTAGATAAAATTCAGAGTTCTTGTAAATGTTTTTCTCCCTAAATTAAAGGTTCCCTTCACACATACGTGCTAGTCTTTTCTAGCTCTAGGGGGTGATGCTCATCTCCATTACAAAGCCAAAGAGCCAGTGCTGTCCGAAGACATCTCCATGGTCATGTGGATGGCATGACTAAATGCCCAAGGCACATAGAACACTATTACCTTTCCACCAAAGTGGTCCCTATTTTTCTCCTTGCTTTTTTACATGCTTTTGAACTGCTAGGTTGGCAGAAGCTGGGACAAGTAACGGGAGCTCACTCCATTACACGGTGTTAGGGATTCAAACTGTCAACCTTTCTGGTCAACCAGCTCAGCATCTTATCCACTGAGCCACCACGTCCCTCCACTGACTCACTGCATCCTAAATTACTGTCTCAATTACTGCCCTCCAAATGTGCTGAACTACAATTTCCATCATCACTTTCCATTATGGCCTTTAATGGAAATTCAAGCAAAGGAAAGGAAGGTCATTCAAGTGAAGGAAAAAAGGTTCTTGGTTCTGCTAGTTAGACAGCGCTCTAATTGAAGAAAGCATGGAACAAAATGCAAAATGTCTTCAAACAAAAAACAAGAAAGTCCAGTTGCCTCTTGAAAAAGCACCTTTGGGTTAAACATGCTTTGTCCTTACTGTTATTAATATGAAATATGTTGACGTGTTTTGTCCACATTGATATTAATATGAGTTGTTGAGCCAAGAAATATGATATCCTATAAAGTATATTAAGAGAAAAGAAGATACAAGGACGGGGATGAGAAAGATCAGAATGAGTAATTGACCTCTATTGCATCAGAAAGATATATGTGGTTTCCAAGTCAGGAGAGTATATTTTATAAGCTTGCAGTTGTATTACATTTACTAAGAATAAAATCCATTCAGGTTTCTACTGTATCAATTATAATCTGATTCCACCCATTTATGCTATTTCCATGATGAGCCACAGTGGCGCAGTAGTCAGAGCGCACTATTGCAGATTACTTCTGCTGACTGCTAGCTGCCTGCAAATTGGCATTTCAAATCTCACAAGGCTCAAAATTGACTCAGCCTTCCATCCTTCCAAGGTGGGTAAAATGAGGACCCAGATTGTTGGGGGCAATATGCTGACTCTGTAAAGCCACTGTAAAGCATTATAAAGTGGTATATAGGTCTAAGTGCTATTGTTATTGCTATTTCACATTTTAAAACATACAAAAATAAATATTGCATTTATTTTCTGGTAAAGTCTCTGTAATTTGGATTCGCTATTAATATTGCATAAATATTGTAGGCCCAATGTTTTTATATTGAATTTGCAAAATATACATTTGTATACATGTTTTGGAATTAAGAACTGTACTCTAAATTTGCATCAGAATATTTGCATTTTGATTCAAGATTAGTCCCAAACTTGCAAATGTGACAAGGCAAAATCTACATATGAGCTAATTTTATATTCTAGGACTTGGGGAGGTGGGGTCTAGTTTGAAATAAAATATATGTACACCTTGTTTCTTCCTTTTCCATATCAGTACAGTACATATGCTCTTTAAAAAATTCCAGAAGCATTAATATGTCCAACTATGGCAGTGCTACCTTATTTGTCAAAACCTCACTGCAGCTAACTAGGCAAAAGACCAACAGGATAGCAAGATATACAATATGACCGTGAAATATTCATCTTGTAATAGTGGAAGAGTTCAGACATATTATAAAAGCCACATCTGTGAGTAACAAAGCAAGTAGAGATTCTGGTCTAAATAGTTGCTGAAATCAGACCCAGTTCACTTTAAAGCACAAAGCAATCACTATTCCTTAACATCCCACCTATATTTGCATCCACCCCTCTATAAAACCTTATCTCCACCTTAATGTTTCCCTGCTTTCTATTACTAACATATTGCCATATGTTCTTTGTGGCCTGATCACTAAACTGTCTTGCTTAGAGCAAAACCCACTTTGTGCAGGTGATTTTTTGCATTGGGATGCAACCTTCAAATAAAAGCCAGCTTATTTTAATAAAAATGTCATTTGCCATTGCTAAGTCATTTAGATAAATCAAGATAAAATGAATTGATTTATATTATATATTTTATTTATATTACATTTTTATTCATGACTACTATATTTTGGAATTAGCAGCAAATGAATTTCAGGTCCTGCGGTTTACCTTCCCATACCCAAGTCCCAAAGCACATTCCAAGATGGCTTTTTTTTAATCAGCCAAAGTAAACATACATTTTGCCTGTTATAACAGGAGGCACACACCTAAAATGTTCACATATTCAGTCGAACACTATCCCACACCCAGACCTTAAAATCCTGTAATTTCCTGCCACTGAAGGAGTACATATGTTGAAATATTATAGTTGACAGTATGATGATTAAAACCACTCTGCTGAAAACACATGTAGATTCCTGCTTTACAAACAAATATTCTGGTAATCCCCTTCATTCCTGCAAAATATTAGGTGGGAAAAGGCGGTGCTTACACAAAATATTTTTTTAGCTGCAAGGCTGATGTTACTCTAAAGAGAGGTCTTCTTTGCATGTGAAAAATAATTCTTGCTTCTTTTCCACATTGAATGTGTCTCATGTAAAGTTCGGAGGGTGCCAATTGAGTGTGATTTTTAAGTTACAGAAAGAGGTACTTAACAATCATTTTTAATTTTCTGAAGAGAGAGTACAACATGTTTTGCTATCAGAAGTAATAAACAATAAAATAAGAAAAAATATTATATTATCCCATTTTAAGTAACTTCCACTAGAAAGCAAAGAATAAAGGAAAAAACAAAGATAAAACAAAAATAAAACGCCATAGACTATAGATATAGGGGTCAATTCAGGGATGAGCTGCTGGAGTTTGCAGGGGTTTAGGAGAGCTTCTAGCTAAAATTCTGTGCAGTTTGGAGAACCCCCAAATCCCACTCCTGGCTGGTCCCACCCTTCCCAGGAGTCCCCATATGGCCCATTTTGGATGCAGGTAAGTGCAGGGCCCACACAGAAACTCGGGGAAGGCAAAAAAACAGGCCTCCCAGAAGTTTGGGCCTGTTTTCAGCTTCCAGAGGGCCTCCGGAGCCCAGTTAGGCTGTTTTTGGCCTCCTGGAGTATCGAGGAAAGCCTCCAGAGCCCAGGGAGAGCAAAATCGCACCCCACTGCCCTAGTGTAGGAGGCCAACTAGGCCACACCCATCCAACAACTGGGCAGATAATTTTTGAAGCCCACCCCTGGGTCAATTGTTCCCTATTTCTACATTAAAAGGTTTATAGTAAAAGAAAGCAAATTAAAAGTAAGTGGTTTTGAGAGGCCTTCCTTCTTTCATTCCTTCCTTCTTCCTTCCTTCCTTCCTTCCTTTCTTCCTTCCTTTCTTTCTTTTCTTCCTTCCTTCCTTCCTTCCTTCCTTCTACAAAGACTTAGACTTTACCCAGTTACAAAAAGCAATTTGAGGTGAAGCCCCTGGCAATATTACAATTAATTATCTGATGGGATGAAAATGAGCTGTATTGATACAAACAGGCATCCATGGGAAAGACAAGAACGCAATTGAAGACATATGAATGATGATGTAACCAGCAAATGACCCAACCTACACACAATACTTCCATCAATTATTTTTTCACAGTGAAAAACAGCTCTATATTTACTCCAGAGGAAAAAATAATAATGACAGCTTCCTAAACTGGAGCAATACAAATGGTTTAGCCCGCCCAATCTTTCCTCTAAATGAGGAATAGTCCAAAGGGCAGTTGATGCTTTGATCCCCAATCTTCCACCCACCTTTCTATTGGTGCTTTCAGGTCAATTTTAACTTCTGGAAGCTTCCTGGACAAGTCCCTGCAGTTCTCTTGGCAAGATTTTCAGAAGTGTTTTGCCATTGCTTTCTTCTTAAGACTGAAAAGGACTGGCTTGTCCAAGATTGGCTTCATGCCTAAGGTGGGACAAGAATTCATATTCTTCCAGTTTCTAGCCTGATGCCTTAACCACCATGCCAAGCTGGCTCTCTTGACCCCACATTAGTTCTATCAAATTTTATTCAAATTATGTTAAGGTCTGCCTAAAGTTCTATTACTAACAACAAAAGAAAGCATGCTCAATTTTAAGAAATAATGACATTCCATGGAGCAGGTAAATCATCCGAAAATATATATGTTTGCATTTAATGTCAAGCCTCTCATCAGCTCTTGCAAATTAGATAGCAGTTGTTTTCATAAAAAATTGTGTGATTCCTTTTTCATTAGTTTTAGTACTGAACAAATATAATTAATATTTACCAGATATGTTATGGGATTATTTCTTTTATAGTCAGAGGGAAAAAATTTCCTATTGTTTTGGGAATGAAAAAATAAATAAAAAAGCAACTGCTTTTTTCTTCCCCAAACCCCAAAAACTTTAACCTTAGACTTTCTATTATTGACCTCATCCCTTTCCTAAGAGGTCTGTAGGGGGCATGCATAAGCGCACCAACTTGCCTACCATTCCTTTCCTGTTGTTTCTTTTTATTTTTCTTATATATGTATCCATTTCATATATTCATAACTATGTTTATACTTATACATATTGTCTTGTAAGTGATTGACAAATCAAATAAATAAATACAATGAAAGCTACACTATCAGCAGGGCCACAAGATCTGGGTTTAAAAAATGATCATGGATGCTCACCTCAAATTAAATTAATACCAGCACACCATGAATAATCTCAGGGAACATCTGGGAACATACCATGACCCCAGAGTACTAAGGTGACCAATTTTTTTACAATGAGAAGGAGGACACAAATAAATTGAAGAAAAAAAACCAAAGCCACTTGAACGCGGTGCACTCTTACGTGCGGCGCACTCTTGCGTGCAGCGTACTCTTGCATGTGGCGCACTCTTGCATGCGGCGCACTCTTGCGTGTGACGCACTCTTGTGCACGACACACTCTTGCACACAGCACACTCTCTCAAAACAATTCTCTTGTGTGGAGCACATGCGTCTCATAATCATGTCTCGCTGCACTGTACTGTGCCTTGATAAATCATCATGTCAAACACAAATACGTTGCATCACACACAACGGATTGGCTTGGCGTTGATCAAATATGGAGATTTACAGATTAGTCTTCAAATATTAAAAAGGAGGACATCAAGGAGGACATGTTTAGAGGGAGGACAGAACTTACAAAAGGAGGAGTGTCCTTCCTTAAGAGTACATAAAAATGCTGACAACTTCCATCAAGACTATATACTTAAGACATGCTAGAAAAAGCAAACAAAACTCCAACTGAAATGTTTATGCTAAATCCCAGAATCAAAGAATCATTGGGTTACCAACATGTACAGTCATCCATTATCCACTGCTGAATACAATTTATTTATAAATTTATTTAAAACATTTATATAGCCACCCATCTTATAACAAACTCTAGGCAGCTGCTATCCTACAGAAGGCCTCTTCTATAACATACATAATATTAAAACAGTTAAAATTCTTTGTAACTTTATAAGCAGTACTTGAAAACACAGGCCTTGCCACAGAGATCCAAGAAAACACAGGGCATGTCACAGACCAGAAGAACATAGAAGCAAAACTAATTCAAATCAGAAGACAGAGCAACATCCAAAGACCTAAAGACCAAGCCATCATCATCCTCCTAGTAGACAAAGGCCAAATCACAGTTATAATGGACAGATCACAATTGATATAAAAAGCCAAGTATTACAGGAAGATAAAGAAACTTACGTCCCAAATAAACACCAACCCAATACAGCAATTAGAAATAGATGACCTGATCAGGAGAACCTTTAATGACTAAACTAAGAAAGGTAAAATCACAAATGAACAGTATCAAAAGCAGCATACTCATCTTCTCATGCTTCAATGGATACACATGGCCAACATAAGTCTTTGTCCAATTGTATCATTTCTAGGGACTCATAGCTGAAGAACTTACAAAAAACTTGCACATTTCACAGAAAGGAACAAATATAACATCAACTCTCCACAATCCCTTCCCCCCAAAATTCAAAGGTCTTATAATAAAGATGAGCATAATTTCACTTGATATCACATCACTATTTTCCTCCATAGACACAGAACTGTCAGGATGTTGAAAGTCAGTCAACATCCAGATATCCAGGGATTAACACTAAACAATCAATTCTAGTTTTTTAACTGTTTGTAACCTACCCTCCTTATGTAGGTCTTTGGCCATAATAAAAAATGGATACCCTAATCAAGGAACTGCAGCTCAGACAAACAATCAAGCAGTAAACAACAGCTTAATCAAGAGACTCCCAAAGAAAAAGCATATAAACCTATCAACACTTGCAGGGCAAGCTATTGTATATAAACCCTTCAATTACTGAAGATATTACCTAGTCTGGTAACAAAACATCTGTAAGCAAACAACCAAATTCAGATATCACCAAGGACTCTACAGTTCAGGCCTGAACTACATATATTCTCTTCTATTAGAAAATGCTTTATTCTCAGTTAGTGCTCAGCTAATTTTTTCAAGGTCAGTTTTCTAAGTTTAATAAGGATCAGTTTTCAATAACATGTCTTCCAAAATTCAATAGGGAAAAGGCTTCTTTTAAAAATCAGCCACAGTTCTCATCCTATTTCTTAAGCAAGATCTTTTCAAATGTTAAAACATTTAAGAACAGAACCAGTTGGCAAGAAATCTGTTTCAGGAAGTATCTTCCCTGAGTTTTCCATGAATAATTCACAGCAAACTATGTTCTGGAAATCTCTGTGTGTGTTCATGCATGTCTTTGAAGGCACATTTAAATTTCTAAGTTTTTCTGACATGGACAATGAATTATTTTGTTTGCATTCCTTTTAATACTATAATATTTGGTAACTGATTGGGCAATTTCAAATCTGTTGTTTAAAAATTAGCTTCCTTCATATTCATTTGTATGCTGAATCACCAAGTCATGTCATTCCATCTCATAACTGTTTTTTTAAAAATCTGACCAGGATTTTTCCTCATTTGAAGGACATATGTACATCTTATCAACTTATTATTTTAATATTTTCCTTGTCTGGTATAAACATTATATCTTATACATCTCAGCAATTAGGATAAATCAGATTGTACCTTAAAACCCTTATGAACTAATTAGATGTTAATGTAGTCATTTGTAAACCTATCAAAATACAATAGATGAACTTTGGTAGTTTATACACATCTCTTCTTGTTTTAATTTGAAATGACACATACAATATCTGCCTCAACTTCCAATCCATTAAAAACCTGCTAAAATAACACAAAGAGAACTTCATACTTCCATCGCATGGAAGAAAAAGTTGTTTTCTTCTTTTCAGTTGTGTGATTTTTTTTAAAGTTCTGGTTTTGGTTTCAAGGATGAGAATCCTGCTCTAATCTTGTATTCCTTTATAAAAATTCAGCCATATGCCTGAAGGCCCAGAGACAGGAGATGGTATCCAAATCAGGATTTCCTTGAAAAGGAAGAGTCCTTTTGAAGCCTTTCTGAAAGGAAGCAATGGAACACTTTCTCATGACGATATTTACAGATCAAAGGGTCAAAATAATACAGTATTTCAGTAATTAAAACAATCACATAGATAAAGCTTTTTCATTCAAGTCAATATCACAAATCAGTTGAAATGCAGTTTTTCAAAATAGATCAAAAGCAACAAGAGCAGGAGGAAAAGGAAGAGAAGGAATCATAGGTGTTTGTTTGTTTATGGAATTTCTATGGCCACCCAATTCACACAGGATGACTCAGTGGTGGGATTCAATTTTTTTTACCATCGGTTCTGTGGGTGTGGCTTGGTGGACATGGCAGAGGAACGATATTGTAAAATCTCCAGTCAGAGGTGGTATTGGATAGTTCTCTGAAGTACTCAAAATTTCTGCTACCGGTTCTCCAAAACTGGTCAGAACCTGCTGAATACCACCTCTGGTCTAGGCAGTTTACAAAATTAAAAATTCACAATACAGAAACACATAAACCCCATACTCATGCAGTGGCAACAAACATAATCAACCCAGCCACTTGATCAGCTCCATGTCAACGTGGCTTCCCCAGACCTACTGACAGAACCACATATTCAGGGCATTCTAGAAAAGTATAAAGATGAGAGCTAATCTTATATTCAGGTGATATTCCATAGAGAGAAAAAGCCACCACATAGAAATTGTCCTTTTTTTTTTTTGGTCCCACTCGATGTGTTTGTCTGAAAATGGAACCTGCAATACACCCTACCTTCCTGTACTGGTGGGCCAGGTAGATGTAACTGAGGATACATTAATAAGATACATAAAGAACAGAAAAGAGAAGGTATCAAATGAACATTCTGGCCTGGACATGTCAGACAGCCCACCTCCACATCCTGCAAATCACAGCTAATTAGCTTCACTAACAATTTTAGAGGATATATCTTCATAACGCCACCTTCATCTCCTCTGCGGTGTGCTATAGAAACAGACAGCTAGGAGGTGGGTATGTATCATCTTTCTCATCCAGGATAGAACTACTGAAATTCCAAGATTTAGATAGAAAGGTTTAACTGATGACATTACTAAAAATTAAACTCAAGTTATTTAAGCTAGTGAGCCAGTTAGGTGTACTGCTTCTTCTCTTTCATTACGTAGCTTACTTGTGTTCATCACTGAAGTGCCTTAGAAGTGAAATATTTTGAAGGGCTTCCTTTAGTGGAAGTTTCAAAAGGTTGAATTTGTTTCTTCAGCATGATGATCTTTTGTTGGATGGCACTGTTGCTTAAAATGAGTGTAAACATCTGCATATTTAAAACTATTTTTGAAAGATGTTTCAGCCATTTTAGAGCAATGACTATCTATAGACAAATGAGCTCTTTGGCTAGCCAAAAAACATTCCATACAATGACAAAAGAAAAGGGAGATGCCAAAATTAACTAATCAATTTATATAAATGCAACTTAAACAAAAATAAGTAAGGGAGAACACAATGAACATAATACACACATTTTCTTGCATCATTCTTTCTCTAGTATTGTTTAATAAATGAATACATAATGGTATTTTTATTATAAATTATAATATTTATTATAAATATTATAAAAGATAATTACTGAAATTGTTTCTAAACCTTAGTGAAATGATAAAGGTTTCCACTTGGGGGCAGATATTGCTTTTAAAAAAATCTATAGCATATCAAGGAATATAAAGTATATAACTGAAGTTTTTATTAATAAAAGTGTTGCTCTTATCTGAGAGTCAGCAAAGAACATGATAGTCCCCCAAAGGAATGGTTGGATGTATGAGCCCTCAACAATGAATGGAAGACTATGCATTAAGTACAGATTATCTTAAATTGAAAAGCCAGTTTGATATAGGAATGAAGTCATTAGACTAGAAACTGGGAGAGTGAATTTTAATCCTGACTTAGGCCCAAAACCAACCGGGTGACTTTCGGCCTGTCACTCTTTCAGACCTGCTAACCCCTGATAAAGGAAAATCTGGAGACCCATGAAAAAAAATCTGGAGATTCTATAAAAAATAGTGAGATTCATGGTCACGTGAATAACTAACCAATCAGAGCGTGTTATATCCGGTGGTAGAAAAAGCNTGAGAAGTGGTGTCATATCATCATGTCGTTTGTGTCAGAAATCAGATTTATGCACGTATAAGCCGACCCCCAAATTTGGAGAAAAAAAAAAGCATTTTAAATTTGGCGTGAGATTGAGGAGCCTTGTTGTGAGACCGTGAGATATGACAAAAAATTGTGAGACTCACGGCAGAACCGTGAGAGTTGGCAGGGCTGCTCTTTCTCAATTCTAGGAAACAAATAATGGCAAACTACTTTTGAATCTCACCTAGAAAACTGCAGAAACCTGTCCAAGCAGTCACCAGCAGCCGGCACTGACCAGAAGGCACCAAAACAACAAATAATTTTATCTTATGGTTAGCATTTGAATCTTTTTTCAAGAAACTCCTCATGAACTGGAAAATTTTCAGCAATAAGACACCTGTTCTGTGCCTTCTCCAATTCAAATATTAGAATGGACTCTGAATTTAAGGACAGAACCCTTGTTTTATTTTTATAGTTATAATGTACACTGAAGTTGGCATTTAGCAATGACAATAAAGTAAAGTAAAGTTAGATGATTCTGGTTATCATCATCTGGTATAACTGTAGAGCTATACATCCTGAAGTTTTGTTTAAAAAAAAGTCCTCCCTTTTTCTTCATTGTTATTCTGGCACACATTCATGTATAGTCACCTTCCAGAAGCTGTTGTACTCCAATTTCCAGCAGGCCCACAAGGACAGAAGTTGTGATCCCATAATATCTGGAGTGATATCAGTTTGTTATCCCTATTTTGAATAATATGATCAGCAAATATTCTTTCCTCAGCCTTAGATTCCTCCTTTATCTGTGTACCTGAATGTGTCTTCTGACCCTACACAACATATAATTAAGAATGGAGAAGAAAATCAGAGGGGGGAAGTCTCATTGACATACTGTTAAGATTCTGCCCTGTTTCCGTGCTATCAGAGATATCACAAATAAATTGAGAAACAACTGAACCCAGATGTGTAATTTTCTAGGAGGATGCACTGAGGATCTTTACAAGTTCATCCAATGAAATACCTAGAAGACATTCAAGTATAGAACTGCTATAGATAAGGGAAAATGTAACATCTACAATATTGTTCTCTTTACATAAAAGCCTGCCTGAAGGCTTGGTTCTATAAATGATAAAGCTAAATTATGCCCCTTCTCCAAAGAAATCTGAATAATACTCCTGCCATATTGTTACATAAATATATATGGGAAGAAATCATCTAGAGCTTTCAGAAAGTTCAACTCTCTGGAGAAGAAAACCTTATAGAAGAAAACCAATGTCCTACCTTCCTAATCCAACCAGGAAAGATTTCAACTTCCTCAGGTCACTTATCAATAATTGGTCTTATTTTTTTCTTGCACCATTCTTATTTGTTCTTCTACATTAGTGGAGATCTCTAACAAAGATTAACTGAAATATGAAAAACCACTGGAGACCTAAGACTGTGTTGTGTCATACCATTGGTTCAAAATTAAGTGCACACACATATACAAAAGCATCTGCAAAGTAAGTAGCAAATTCATCACAGCAAGCTGTGATGATTCATTTAGGGCAAGACAGCTTAGATTAATTAGGATACTCACCATCCTGAAGAGCTCCTCTGGGATAGACTGTGCAGATGTTACGACAGAAGATAAAAGAGATTGATATCTCAGCTGCCAGAGCCTCTATAATTACTCTACTTTGGCACTACTCATATACCACTAGCCCACAAATTGCCTGACTCCATGGTTGTCCATTTCAGTTTGTAGGTGAAAGGAGACTGGTAAATGGAAAGCTGTAGAAGATGAGCCCGAACCCCATCTCTTACCACCATAGTCTTTCTCTTTATTTATTTATAAACTTATATAGTCATGCAATTCACATAAATGCAATTCTGGGTGGCAAACATCAATATAAGACACAAATCAAGTGCAATTAAACTAAGCAGGACCAATTAATAGAACAGGAAACTTCAATATCCACTATATCTCACAAGGTAAGATCTTTTATCATGCTGGCCTAGCCTTCTCCCATCTGGAATTAAAATCTAACTTTTTGATGTCTTGGTAAAAGCTGTGAGGATCTGGGCCAACTGTATGCTGGAAAAGGTGGGGGTTTATTCCAAAAGGGATGTGTTCAGGGGTGGGATTCTACAGGTTTGCACCTATTCGCTAGAACTGGTTGTTAAAGGCCCTGTCACACTGCCCAACAGATGCAAAACATTAACAACGGACGAGAAAAATGTTCCATCCGTTGTTATCTGCTCTCAAAAGGGGCAAAAATTTGCATAAGAAGCGATAACACGGAAAGGAAATGGACGGGGGAGACGCAGAGCGGATGGAAAGACAGATGCGGAACGGAAAAGCCTAGCGGATGGAGCGGATGCAAGGGATGCAGGAGCGATGCAGAGCGGATGCATAAGAGCTGCGTAGAGATGCATAGAGATGGTAGAGGATGCAGAGCGGTATGCAGAGCGATGCGTAGAGGTGCAGAGGGATGCGTAAGGATGCCAGAGCGGATGCGAGCAGAGATGCGGTGCGTAGCTGCATGTCGCTTTCATTGCACTTTCTCCGTCGCATTGTACTAACGCTTCGTGTCGTTCCGCTTCCTCCTGCGTCCGTTTACCACTGGAACGGAATTTGAGTTGCGCAGATGTGCAGGCGATGCCTCGATATAGCAGTGCATAACTGATGCAGAACGGATGTACCCGTAATGCCTAGAGGATGCAGAATGGATGCATTGGATACATTTTCCGCTTCAAAAGTTTTGAGCAGGCCAAAACCTTTTAGCGATGATAATGTCAGACGGGCATGGAGACGGATAGGAGAGGTAAGCAAAACGGAGGCAGTGAGTACAGAATGGAAGCAGTCGCGTTAACACAACGGACTGGTAAGTGTTTTCTCCATTTAATCTACTTCCATCTGTTGGTGCAGTGTGGACAGGGCTTAACTCTCTAAGCAGTTTTGGAGACCAGTTGTTAGAAGAAATTACTGGCTAATCTGTAAGGAAGCAGGAAGGATAACATTTGCTGATTTGTTACAGAAACGCCTCTCTGTTAACCCTCATTTACATTCTTGGGATAGACTTCCTGTCTCAGGAACTCTCTGGAGTTTTTTTCCAGCTACTTTGTTGTACTTTGCTTGTGTGGAGTGGACCATTATAGTTACATGGCACTGAAACTTATGACCATTTTTCACACTTACAACTGTTGCAGCATCCCCACAGTCATGAAAGGCCAGGCGAGGATATGCGTGCCTCGATGTGAGTGATGTTGAGTTGGCCATGCCCAGCCAGTCACATGACCATCAAGCCATACCCACCAACTAAGCCACGCCCGCAGAACCGGTTGTTAAAAAAATTGAATCCCATCCCTGCATGTGTTACATCAAAAATGGCAAAGCTTTTAGTTCCTATCAGATGACACGGATTCTAGAAATGAACCTGATGTGTGCCTACCTTATTATAGTATGTGGCCAATTCTTTTTCTAAATGTAAAAATGATATCCTACTTCATAACTCTGTGAAGCGGTAAACACACTGAAATGGTAGGCACTCTGCAACTATGTAAATGGTTAAAATGTAGGTCACATCATTCTAAAAATAGCATGAGCACTTTCACTTCTATTATTGTAACTCCACAACAGCACCCCCAACCTTGTATCTTCCAGATTTGTTGAAGTAAAACTTCCATAATTCTGGGTATCACTGACTACACTGGTGGAGGTTAAAGGAACTCAATGCAAAGTACTTCGAGGACACCAGACTGGAAAATTAGTAGTACTACTAAGTTAGCAATAGTAATAATACACCCTGGCTGAATGGCAAATGTCCACTGCCTCAGCCTATCTCCAATGACTATCTATACTTTTTTATTTATCTATTTTAACAATTATATTCCCCTTCTATTTTTCTTATATTTACCAGATATAAATATTTTTTTACTTTCCAATATGCTTACATCACATTCTCAAAGCTGCTTGTTGAACCTCAAGACTGCACTAACCTAAACTGGGTTCAGAATCAATTGATAGTTCTTGCAATCCATGGTGCTCTTTGTAAACATCTCCAAATTCATGATTCAGTGCATTGTTTCTCCCTTTCTCAATGTCCACTTTTCAAAGCTGCATGTTACTGCTGAAAAATAATTGTTTTAACTATTCTACATTGCACTGAAATACTCTCTTCTTCTTTCTACATTTAGTCATTGTCTTTCACCCTAGAATTAATTTATCTTTATTTCTTGAGTGCAGTGTCCATCTTTATCTATTCTTGAACTGAAGAAAAAAGTTATCAGCCACCTTCAATTTTTCTCCATCCACTATCTCTTGTCAAGATTAAACATTAACCTTGATTTTTTTTCACTTTGTATGTTTACATCTGTAATTAACTGTTCTAAATCATCTTTACTTTCAGCTAGGAAACTTGTCTTAACTACATATCTCAAGTTTTTAATATTTTATCCTTCAATATTGATTCAAATTATCATCTCTTACTGTTCTGTCATTCAGATAATTCCCTCCCCTATGCTGAGCTGCTTTGTTTCACCAAACTCAATACTTACAATATCTTTTTGTTCATTATAAAGGTTGCTCAGAAGAATACTCAAGTGTTCATTAAACTTAATATAGTCCACATTTTGGCATGATATACACAAAGGACTTGCTGAAATTAGTAAATTTTAAGTTCTCTTGCTCATTCTCTATTATTATTTGTACTTTTATTCATCTTATATTAGCTATTTGATCTCCTACAGCTCTGCCTGTTCTGGGGACATTTCTTTCTATGTGTGCAGTTGCATTCTTCTTTATGAGATGCTAAGCAAAATTGGCATGATGAATCAATCCAAGAATTTAGTAATTTGCACACAATCTTGCATGTTTTTTTCTGCCAACTTTTGCCACTCTCAAAGCTACACACGCTTGTTCCATATATGTTGATACAGGACTGTTAGCACTTTACTTATAGCTTTAAAGAGTTCTTTGTGCATGTTGCTTTCCCATTTGATACTTGGTAACTTTCTATTGTAATCAATTCCTGAATATGTACTTTCTATACAAATATTAATAATATTCTATTATCTCATTTATCTTCCAGTACAAACTTTTCCTTTTGTATTTTCCTTTGCCTTTATTAATATTCTTCTATAATTATCATTGAGCAGTGCTACCTTAGCTATTAATTTGCCCAATTTTTTAAAAAACATCTCTCGTTTTCTTATCAGTTTCTTATATTTATTATTCAGATAGTAAATAATAATTCTTTTATCTAATTATTATTATTTAATTGATATACATTTTGTATCCTTGTTGCTGGAGGCCAAGAGTCTGCATTCAATCATTAGATATTTATCTAGTTGCCCAAGGCTTTCATCCTCTGTCTTTCCCTGAATACCACTTGAGCTCTTTTTTTCTCTGAAATTTTGGGGATGCTTGGCTGAATTATGCATTTCAATCTTCTGTTTCCTATTTTATTCTGATGTTATATGTCAGATGGTGCACAAATGTACAGTCTGTCCTTCTTTAGTTTGAAGCACATATTAGCAGTTACAAAATGTCTTTACAAAACTGAATTAATTTGTTTCATGCATCATTTTATTTACTCAATCAAGAAAGATATAGATGATGAGATAAGATAACATAACCTTTATTGCTACTTTTTTCTGTGAACACTCTGGCACACATTAAAAAATGAAATTCTGATGCCTGGTCTCAAAGAATACACACACACAAACACACACACATTAATCATATACCATTTAGAATACATAGCAGAAAAAAAGAATCTTGAGAGACAACAAGTTTGAAACTATATGATATAAAGCTATTACAGAATCTAATTGTTCTGCTTCAGATACTGTGAAACCTCTTCCCAGAAGGTAACAAAGAAAACTGGTCATGGACAGGATGTGTAATGTCCCAGAAATACTATGGTCCCTGGTCAGGCATCGCTTATATCAAATGCAATGTCTTGTATAGAAGGAAGTGAATTTCCAATAATCTTTTCTGCTGTGCTCACCACACTCTGCACAGCCTTCCTATCCAAAACAATAATTCCTCCAAATCACATAGTGATACAACAACCTTACAATAAATATAATACAATTCTCCTGTGATTCTAGATTATTTTATTTATTCAGCTTTTGTGTCCCAGATTGTACTATGTTTTTTTCTAAATATAGCATTAAGTTCATCCTGAAATTTCCCTAGTTTAGAAGTTTCCACCAATATGGCTTTAGGAAGAGCATACTATGTATCAACTTACTGGATATTAACTTATTCTGATAGAAACGACTCCACAATTTGTAGGAATGTAATCAATCTTAAGTAAAATCTGACTTTCATCTATCATTTTATCCTTTCGTATGATCTCATGCCCTGGTTAAAGTAACCCATTCCAATCCACCATCACCTATTCCTAAAAGTATTCAAGGAGAGAACCAAATTAGAACTAAGGAAAAATTTCCTGACAGTGAAAACAAGTATTCAGGGGAACAGCTTGCCTTCTGAAGTTGTGAGTGATCCATCACTAAAAGTTTTTAAGAAGAGATTGGACAACCATTTGTCTGAAATGTATTTATGTTTATTTAATTATTTGCTTGTTTGTCAAGCATGTATGAGAAAACATGCATAAATATAGGGTCTCCTGCTTGAGCATGGGTCTGGACTAAAAGACTTCCAAGATCTTTTCCAAATCTGTTATTCTTGGGAAATCTCATCATTCTTGCTTTCCACTCCATCCTCGCTTAAATATTTCAGATACTTCTGTACAGCTTTGTTGTCAACAACCAAGATAACATTACTTTGTTCCAGTTAGATTTTAAGTTCTTTCTCCTAGATAGTTTGGCTTCTTGCACACCTGCAGAATTCTATCTGACTGCTGTTGCTGTAGAGCAGGTGTATCAAATTCATGTTCTCATGTCATCGTCACATGATGTATCACAATTTTTTCCCCTTTACTAAACCAGGGATGGGCATGGCCAGTGCATGATGCATCCGGGTTGCAGGCCACGAGTTTAACACCCCTGCCGAAGAGAATAGGAAAAGTGTATTTTATGTCTACTAGAAGTAGAAAATATGCAGGAAAGGCTTGGGTGGACATTTCTCTAATTCACATGAGTACAAGAAAGGAAGGAAGTATAGGACAAACTTTCAAGGTTCTGCTGCTATAGCTGTACTCAGTAAAGCTAGTTTTCCACTTTTTTGATCTGGTCTATCTAGTGGCATTGATAGTTACTATTAACTTCACTCCTACCAGTGGTGGGATTCAAAAAAATTTTCTACCCATTCTGTGGGTGTGGCTTGGTGGGAGTGAGATGGCGTGGCTTGGTGGGCATGGCAGGGGATGGTTACTGCAAAATCCCATTCCCTCCCCACCCCACTAACCTGCTTTCCAGCTCTGTTCTCCTGTTCAGGGCAACAAAAGAAGACCCAGCCAATCAGCTGTGATTTGGGAGGCAGAGAATAGATGGGGGCAAGGCCAGTCAGAGGTGGTATTTGCCGGTTCTCTGAACTACTCAAAATTTCTGCTACCGGTTCTCCAGAACTGGTCAGAACCTGCTGAATACCACCTCTGACTCCTACCCTTTTGACCTAACCAGCATCATTCTCAGAGTCATTAAAGCTACTTAATTCTCCCATCATACCAAGCAGATCATTCCCTGAAAAGGTCAAATTGAGGAAAACTGTTCTAAATGAAGACTAAATGAACACTGCTCCCCTGTGCACCCTGTTCTTTCCCGGTCATCTTTTAACTCATATTATTGTACTGTATTTTCATTATTTATTTTTATTATTTCATTGTTTTACTACTGCTATTTTTACATTTTTATAATTGTATGTTTTAGTGTTATAAGCCACTCAGAGTAGCCCCATGGCAAGATGGGCAGCAAATAAATTTAATAATAAATAAATAAATAAAAAACAGACACTTTATTTTCAGTAGACTGGCTTTCTATATCATCTCTGAAACAAGACACTGGCATATCCCAAAAGGAATAATTATATGGTGCGTACTTTCAATCCAGTTGAAAAATTAATAAAACTCTTTTGAACACTGTTTATTGCATTAAATGAATATTTCTAATAAAAACATGTGACACATTTTGTTGTCCTTCTCTCATACTCTTGCCAAGTGAACATTTCCTTTACAATGACTTTTGGAATCCACCACGAAGTTTTTAAACACATATAAAGCTTTTTGGCAGTTACTCCACATAATTAAAAATAAAGCCAACCACTGCCCAAAAGTTGGCAATATTTCAGCACATTCATATTGTTTTTGCACATTTTCTACATTCCGGAAAAAAATATTTATAATGAGATTTCCTTTCATGTAACAAAAGGTATGCGAGTATCAGAGGGAACATTCCTATTTTATACTTATGTAATAAATTAATATTTGTGAGCCTTCAATTTATAACAAACAAAGCCCTAGCATTTAAACTGGCAAAGATTTGATCCAGCTTTCAAAGATTCCAGTTTTAGCTATAAGTTTAGAATAGAAGCAGGATCTTTACCAAATAAGCTCAACTACTGCTGGAATAAAAAAAATCTTGAAAAATCCTACATTTTTCCCACTAGTTGTCATTCAAGTTGATCACCAATGTTTTATTTAAAGTTTTGTCTCCTCTAAATTTAACTTTTAAGCAAAATTGTCAAGTATGGAGTATGATGGTCACTCATTTACTTTCAGGAGAAAGGTGTGAATACAATTTGTCTTTCATTGTACAAACTTTCTTTTGAGAGGTCTGCAGCCTTCCTAGCTTCCCACAGATCTCCCTGGCCTTTGATAGTAATGGTACTACCATCCCATCTAAGGGAGAACCTATCCTTGAGAAATGATTAGAGAATGGCAAGCTGTCTGGAGAAATTCAGAGAAATCAGCCACCCAGTTTTATCGGATCTTGGGTGGAAATGTGTTTAGACCTAAATCCCTGACAGCATCAGAACCCGGGGGTTCGGGTTTGCTACAGATTCCTCATCACCACCATCAACCCCATGTGATCACTCTTATTTGTGATCATATAATCACAAAGCAGATTTAATCCACTCAATTGAAAATATATCATGCAGTGAATCAATGATCAAATATTGATAGTTTTCATGGACTTATGATTTCCCATACTAACAAATAGAAGATAAGCCTTTTCACTATTCCTGGTGATGAGGGAGCTTTCTTTTTTTCTTTGTCATCAGCCATTTGTGTCTCTCCTTAATGACATGGAAAAGTGCAGGCATTAGTAACTGACTGATCCCATGCAGTTTGAAAAGTTCCCTTTTTATTTGGCAAATTGCTCTGGCATCAGCAAAAGGAAAGGTATGAGGGTTTGCAACCTTCTGAGATTTTTAACCATAAGCACATGATATCAGGGGGGACGCCAAGAAACAAGTGTAATTAAGCTGCAAGTCCTCAACACAAACATTACTGCATGTATAAATATTTCATCTGAAGGCAAAAGTTAAATGTCTTTCAATTGAAGGGAGAGATTTGGCATTTTTATACAGTGCTTTTATTTTATATAGCAGACATGTCAATCCTGGAGGTATCATAAATGTTCATGCCATCTGTTTTAATATTTATTTTAATAAATACAATGTAACCTGACCTTTGATTCTAGTTCTTGTAAAGGTCATCAATCTATGCATCTGTCATAAGATCATCAATGTATAACAGATAAGTTTTCTTAAATAATAATAATAATTGCTCTAAGAAGCAGAGGAGGAGGAGAGACCCTAAATATAAGTCTTGTAACAAATGAAGAATCATAATCACCTTTTTTTAGTTTATTAATATCATGGCATAAATATCAGATAGCATTAGCCGTAGAATTTGTCATTTATTGAATGTCAGAATCATCACAGCAATGTTACACAAAAATACATGTTAAAAGATATTCCAATTCTGGTCAAGTCTTGGGTTGTTCCCCTTTCTCCATTGAAATTTGCTACTGTGATATACAGGGATTTCTGCAAGACCGGTTTTGTTTGTGTCATCCAGCCTCATTTTTCTTCTATTAAATTTATGAAAACAAAGCACAGATTCTTGATACCTGGAGAAATGTAATTATTCTGCCCTGTATCACCCCAGATCCAGCAATTCCAGTTGTGAGAAAACATTTTTGCCTCTGTGTTCATGTTTAGAAAAGCCTTTTCCCACTACTGGAAAGGCCTCAAAGCAAAGCAACATAGAACTTTGTTTTGCTTTTATTTTTACTAGCTCAATACCCATGCTTTGCTACGAAACTATGTGGTCGGGCTTAGTTTTGGGAGGAAAAGAAGAGGAACAAATTCTGCCCCTGCCTACCAGCATCCATTGGTAGTCATCTGATTAGCGTCCTGTCAGTGTGTGAGAAAGTTGAGGGCTGTCTAGAAACTGAAACAGTATTTGCTCTGTGAGCAAGAAGGAGTTTATAATAATATATTAAATACTAATGCTCTGATGGTCATTTTAAAAAAATCCTTTCTTAGTGAACACCTAGAAGCCAAGAGGAACATATATGGCTAATTTCAAGTTTGTAGGCTTTACGGTTCTGGAGATTTTATGATGATGCATGAGTGGTATTTCACTTTATATATATGGATTTATTAATAAGGTTATATTCCATCTTTATTTGTTCCATTCAAGGCAGTATACGTAAAAATCCTGTATTTCATGTCCCCATAACAGCTCTGTGATGTAAGGTGAAGTGAGTTGAGAGAATAACTGTCAAGATTACACAGTTGATTCTTGGATTAAATTTACAATCTGAAGGTTTCCAGTCCAGCACTCTTATTTCTATACCATGCTAACAATACTTTTAATAATGCAGGACATTCTTACAAAACAAAATTGAAAGCGCATTGGCAGTATAATGATTCTAAGCCCAAAGAATAGTGGCAAGCCAATAAAGAGAAAAATCTATTCATTAGGATATTATTAAACCTGTCCTGTAAAACAGATTATATGATTTAAAAGAATGGTTTACAGTATTCATAGGTTCAAAGACAAGCATAACACAATGCATCTCTTTCATTGATTAAGTATATGTTATCTCCCTGTATGGCAAAACTTTACCTGATCATATATGTTCTCTGATGTGATGTGATGTGAAATATAACATGAGATACAAGAGGATACAATTTATTCGGTGATATCTAAGGTCAGAAAGGGCATGTTTGCGGACATGTTTTTTTTTTCAAAAGAAAGAACTTTATTCTGATCCTGAATTACCAGCTGAACAAAGCCTGAGAAAGCATAAACAGCAAAGGATACAAGTGAAGTCAATGAACAAGGTTGTTGATGAAGACGTCCTTGTGAGCAGGAAGATTTGCAAAGCCCTTGGGTTCAGTTCTTGGCTGGAACACTAACTCTTCACAACTCCTTGGATAGACCTGCTTAAACCGCTTCTTATGTTTTTGTCAGTTTTCAAAATCTATGCCTGACTTTTAGACTTTTTTTTACTGATGATTGGGTGCAACTTTATCTTCAGCAGAGCCAACAAGCTTATGGTTGGCTCTAAGATTCTTTGGGACGAAAGAGTAATATATAGATATGGACTCTAGAATAGCTCAGGGTTTTTTGCCTTCTGAAAAAAAAAAAAAAANATATATAGATATGGACTCTAGAATAGCTCAGGGTTTTTTGCCTTCTGAAAAAAAAAAAAAAAGTCATGTCCAGATGTATTATTAGAGAAGAACTTTCTTGTTTTTAAACTGTGGTTGCTCAAGAAATTAACGTGAAATAAACTATTGAAAAAGGAATGCACAAAATAAGAAAGCTGGATCCATTTTTATCAATAATTCAATTGCATCAGGAGTCTTAAAAATGCTATAACTTTCTGATCCCTATAAGGGTTTTGGAGCAAGTATGAAATGTCTGGGGTCTTCCCATTAAATTTCCTTCAGTCCTCTTCCTCTCACAGTTTCAAGCAATGCTCATTCAAAATAATTGGTAAAATAGTAGGAACTCTTTTTCATGTTATTGCCAGTACCCAACAGAAGATTCTATCATTTTAATGGTTGGGCTTTTTTTTATAATTCAGATATTTTGACATGATTTTAATATTGTATGATACTTTGTAGCATAACCACTTTTGTAGTTTTTTTAAAAAAATGATGTTATTTGTGGATGCTACACAATTGCTACAGTGATTAGAATGCTGCCTCTCTCTTAGTGATAGATACTAAGGACAGCTGTCTGATATAATTTCTGAAATATTTCTGTTCAGCAGAGGTACGAGTGGAAGAACTGGCAAGATAAACCAACCTGAAGGTATCCTAGCACTTCTGTTTCTATTTTCCTATCTTGCTGTTTCTAGAAATAGGGGCAAATCCAATCATTGCATAAACTGAAACTCAGTTATCACTTAAGTTTTACAGTTGTGGTTCACAGAACTGGACTGATTGGGGAAAAATTACACTAGAAATATGTATAATGATCAAAAACACATCTTTGGGGAAGTTTATATAGTTTTCAAATGAACTTCAAAATGCAGAAGTGGGATAGAATGCATCTAGAAGTGGAATCATAAGAAACCATTGTTGATAAATGCATATATTGTTATCCTTCTCATTTGCTCATGGAGAGTGTCACTTTCATAGACTTACATATGCACAAAGAATGACGTTTCAGTTCTTTTTTCTCATGTGTTCTCAGATATTCCCTGCTATGTCTGAAATCCTATTACAGTAAAAGTAAGATTAGCAATATTTTTAGTTTGCTTCAAAAAATTTTACAAGGGAATTCATTTTAATGTAGATACCAATTGGGGTGGGATTCAAATTTCATAACAACTGATTCTGTGGGTGTGGCTAGGTGGGCCTGGACATGTGATTGGGTGGGCATGGCCTTTTTCGGCAGCACACACACAAACACACACATGTTTTTTTCAGCCTTCTGGGCCTCAGGGAAGCCTCCTGGAGAGGGCATTTTTGCTCCCAGAAGGCTTCCCTGGGGCTCAGGAAGGGAAAAAATGGAGCCTGGAGGGGGCATGCAGCACCCCCCATGCTCCATTTTGGGACCTCCTGGGCATCAGGGAAGTCTCCTGGTGGACATTATTGTTCCCAGGAAGCTTCCCTGGGGCCCAGGAAGGAAAACAGTGGAGGAGGGGTAGGGGTAGGGGGACTGTTCCTTCCATTTTTTTCCTTCCTGGGCCTCAGGGAAGCCTCCTGGTCAAAACAGTAAGTAAATGAGGGGAAACCTGGGACAGCTGATCATAGCAAGAGCTGATTGTTGGGAGGGGGGAAAAAAGAAATACCTTAAGGAGTGACTGGGCAGGGAAGAATGAAGTCAGCGATGTCGGGCATGTGCGCAATGTTGCAGGGTGGGGAGGGGCCAGTCAGAGGTACGATTTGCCGGTTCTTTGAACTGCACAGAATCCTAACGACCGGTTCTGTAGAATCAATCCAAACCAGTAGATTTCCACCCCTGATACTGATATACAAAATACATTTGAATTTTGTTCACTACTCCATTGTGGTTTAGTCCCATTTCAAAATTTAATTCCAGAGAAATTATTAATTGAAGGGGAAAGTCTATTGCCCAAACACTAGAGCCATGTCTAATTTAAAAATGCATGGCAGGAATTATGAAAATTAGTTAAATTAGAAACAAATAACATTTAAGCCATGTAATTTGTAATAATTTTGCCCCTTGATTCTGTTTTTAAGGAAGAAGAGGCTGCTATATTAAAAAAAAAAAAAGNTGCCCCTTGATTCTGTTTTTAAGGAAGAAGAGGCTGCTATATTAAAAAAAAAAAAAGGAAAAAAAGAAACATGTCTCCAATATTGGTGATGATAACAGGTATCGTAGAAGGAATGGTAAAACCTGGGGGATTGGATAAAAAGAGGAATCATCCTAGAGTTCCTACATAACCACAAGCAAACTAAGTTCAATCCCCTTAACTTCCATTGACACTTATCTAACTATAATCATGTGCTAAATGTTGGTTAGGAAGGTTTCTATGCATAGGCTTTTAGCAATAAATCAGCTTCATTAAACCTTCACATGTGGACTTGGTCTTTTATGTTTGGTATACACCAGGGGTGTCAAAGTGACATAATCACAGCTGCATCATGTGACATATCAGGAACTTTTTTCCCTTCGTTAAACCAGGTGTGGGCATGGCCATCACCAGTGGTGGTATGCTACCAGTTCAGACTGGTTCAGCTGAACCAGTAGTAAAAAAAAATGCCTCTAAACAGCTGAGAGGAAGAAAACAAGCCTTAATCAGCTGAGAGGATAAAAGACCAAAAAGCACATGGAAGGGTGGGTGGGTCAATCCTAGTTTTTTGTTTCTTCATCCTCTCAGCTGATTGGATTGTTAGGAGTGTACCTGCACACATGTGCAATCACCTACCAAACTGGTAGCGACTACTACAGGTAGGATCCAACTACTAGCCAGCACATGATACATTCAGCCCACAGGCCAGGGGTTTGACACCCCTGGTATAAAACAAATCTTTAACAAAATTATTGGTTACCTTTTACATATTTCAAGAGGTTCTGAGCTCAAAACCCATTTTCCATTTGTTTCAGCCCCTGTCACACTGCACCAACGGATGCAAAGAGGATATACAACGGACAAAACAGCTTGCCATCCGTTGGTTAACGCGATGTATCCATTCTGTACTCACTGCCTCCGTTTTGCTTCCTTGGCTTCCTACTCTGTCCGTCCAGCATCCGTCTATTGACATTTCATCCGCTCAGAAAGTTTGAGCTGCTCAAAACTTTTTGCGCGGAAATGTATCCAATTCGTCCATTCTGCATCCGCTAGGCATCCGTTCTGCATCCGTTACGCATCCGCTTTATCCACTAGCAACCGCTGCGCATTCGCGCAGCTCACATCGCTCGATGCAGGGAGGGAAGCGGAACGGACGCAGAACGGATGCAGAACAGATGCTAGCGGAACAAAACGTTTTTTAAAATGGAAAAAACATTCGCAGAGGGGACCTATCTCGGATATTAAGAATGTCTAGAGGATGCCAAGAGGATGCCTAGAGGATGCAAAGGGACACTGAGGGGGAAAACCTATACTGCCTATAAAAAGGGGGAGCAACTCGTCTACATCTCACTTTCAGACCAGCAGACCAGCTTTTGCAGACCTCTGCAGCCTTCATCTGACTCTCTCTCTTCCACAGCATCCAGTCATGTCAACTGTGGATTGTAAACACAGTCCTTTGGCAGCCACCATTCCTTCTGCAACAGTGCGAAGCCATCTACAGGCCTTGTGAACTCTACTACCGGAAGAAAAGGAGGTGGCCAAGGAGCATCTGGGTCGAAGATTGATCGGGAGAAGAGCAGAGTACGGACTGTACAACAAGCTGATGGTGTGAACTGAGGAATGAAGAACACTCATGCCATTCCAGAACTTCATGAGGATGCCTCCAGCCATGTTTGACAAAGTTGTGGACGCGCTGACACCCAGGTTGACCAAGACCAACTTCCGCCCAGCCTGGAACCTGGGCTCAAGGTGGCACTCACTCTGCACCACCTGGCCTCAGGGACCACCTACAGGAGCATGCAGTACGGCTGGAGGGTGCCATATTAACACCATCAGCATGGTGGTCAGAGAAAGTGGTGCAGGCCATCATCGAAGAATACCTGGAGGAGCTCCTCCAGTGCCACTCCACGTAAAGAAGGATTGGAAGAAAGTTGCAGAGCAGTGGTATCAGAGATGGAACTTCCCCCACACCGTTGGAGCCATAGATGGGAAGCACGTGGCCTGCAAAGCGCCAGCCAAGTCAGGGTCCACTTATTTCAATACAAGGGCTTCTTCAGCATCGTCCTCTTCGCCATGGTAGATGCTGACTACAAGTTCATGTACATCGATGCTTCAGGCAACGGCGATGTTCAGATGCCCAAGTATACCAACGCCAGTGACCTCAATAAGGGGCTGGAACGCAACCTCATCATGGGCTTCCCAGATCCAGACCCCCTGCCCAACGACACGCAAAGATGTGTCCTACTTCATTGTGGGGGATGATGCCTTCTCCCTCAGAACCTACCTCATGAAGCCCTACACCTCCAGACTCCTCACCCGTGAAGAGAGGACTCTTCAACTACAGGCTGTCCAGGGCAAGGCGGGTGGTGGAGAATGCCTTTGGCATCCTGGCAACAGGTTCCAGGTACTCTTCACCATCATGCAGCATCGCCCAGAGACCATGAGGAGGATTGTGGAAGCTCCGCATCCTGCACAATCTCATGCGCACCCGTCTACCCAGTCTTGCAGAACAGGATCGTGGACCTCCAACAAGGCAATGGGGACATGGAGCCTGGGGAATGGAGGCAAGCGGTGAAACCTGATAGACACTAAGGATGTGCAAGGCCCCAACAGAGCCTCACGTGAAGGGAAGAAGGAGCGCAACCTCCTTGAAACACTGGTGCAACTCCCCAAGCTGGAGCGTGGTGGAATGCAAGACAGGATGATAGATGCTTAATGGATGCTTCCTTCAGCCTGTCTCATCGCACTGATGAGATTGGGCCATGTATGTTGAGTGGTCCTATGTTGAAATGTGTGGATGATTATTACATTGTTATTGATAATGAAGGGCCATAGGTGTGGCAGCGGGGAGGGTGGACCCACACAGTCCCACTATGCTTGCACTGGAGCTTTATCTATCCCCACAGCTATTACCCATCCCAAAGGTATCCCTGCCCATCCCACAGCTATTACCCATCCCACAGGTATCCCTGCCCACCCCACTGGCTATCTTAACTCATCCCACAAGCATGCAAAGGTCTTAAACCATTTCTAAAAGATTCCACCAAGACTTTATTAAAAAAAAAAAAAGAAATGAAGCAAGTGTGTGAAATCAAAGATAGACTTTATTGAACAACAAGCTGTAAAGAGTCTCTGACCAAGTCAAGTGTCCAAATAAAGTCCACAGGTAGCCAGCTACCCAGTCTCTGGCACTCCTCTTGGTCACTCGGAGGTGTGCCCAGTCTCAGGGGTGAAGGGTCCTGTGCTATGGAGGTGGTGCTGCTGCAGTGCTGGAAGCACCACTGGGGTGCCTGGCCCCCGAGAAGACAACAGGTGACGGTGGATGTGTTGAGGAAAGCTCTCGACATCTGGCTCAGACCCGTGATGCTGGAGGTCCTTCCTCCATGCCATGGGCTGTCAGCCCCAGGACTGATGACAGATGTACTGAGGCCAGTGTTGACTGGTGGGTGGAGGAAGGAGTTGTGTAGTGGGGCCGTCTGGTCTGCAGCTGGGTGAGGACTGGCAGTGCGGTGGCATCAGTGTGTGGGTGGCATCGCTGTCATCGGTGGCCATCATTGGCATGGCTGGCATCGGTGCATCAGTGGAACCGGTGGCAACGGTGGCGTCCGATGACTCTGTGCCTGGACTGGAAGGGCTGCTACCTGTGTAAGCCGTAGCTACTGTGGGAAGCCTTGGTATGGGAGGGACATCACCTGTGGGGAGACTGGGTGGGAGCAGGTTCCTCTGGGTTCTGGAGGGTTGTGAAGCAGCTCCGTGATCCGGTCCTTCACCACCTGGTACTGGGGATCCGCCATGTCCCTGAGGGCCTGGTTGACCTAGGTGAGGAAGGGCTTGCGGTTGGAGGATGAGGAGTCGGTGTGGACCAGTGAGAGAGGAGATCTATGCTGGTGCGGATGGTGTCCCTGATCTCCAGCAGGACCAGTGTGGCTCTGCCCCTCCTGCTGTCTGGCTCTGGAGCTGGGGGGGTGGATGCGGGTACGGCTGTGGTGGACACGATGGTCTCCTTTCTCCCACGCACCAGGGAGTCCTCCACGCGCTCCACCATGGTTACAACACCTGTCCAGGGTTCTCCGCCATGGCACGCCCCACAGAAGCCTCGCTGGAGACAGGGACTGACTCTCGGCCGGAGAGGACTGGCTCTCAGCAGGCTGCCGGAGAGAGAGGTAGACAGAGGGGCTCCTGGTGCTCCTCGGTAGTGGATCTCACCCTCCAGGAAGCTGCACCTGGCCATGACGTAGGTCTCTCTGTCTGTCAGCTTAACCGTGGCCTGGCCAGATTTCTTCAGGTGCAGCTTCCGTTACCAGGTGTGCATGTGCTTCACCAGCCGAGGAGCAAATCGATGTGTAGCCCAGACTCTCCACCTTCTCTCTCTCCAAGCAGCCTGCTTCCTTTTGGATCCCTTGTCACAGCCGGTGTCCCTTCCGCCACAGATAGTCATTCTCTCTCAGCCACTCCAGCACCTCATCCTCATGTTCCTCCTCAATATATAGTACTGCCTCCTTCTCCTGTTGTCGCATACGCCTCTTCCTCCTTTTTGCAGGACCAGATGGGCCCTCATCAGAGGGGCTCCCAGGTGGTAGGGGCTGCTCCTCCACACCACCAGCAGCAGCAGCACCAGCAGGATCATCATCATCATCATCATCACCAACAGGATCATAATCATCATCATCAGCAGCAGCAGCAGCAGCAGGATCAGCAGCAGCAGCAGCAGCAGGATCAGCAGCAGCACCAGCAGCACCAGCAGCACCAGGATCAGCAGCAGCAGAAGTGAGCACCCGCAGCGCCAGCAGGACCAGGAGCACGAGCAGCAGCACAGCATGAGCAGGACCAGGAGCACGAGCAGGACCAGGAGCTTGAGCAGGACGAGCAAGACCAGGAGCACGAGCAGGACGAGCAGGACGAGCAAGTCCAGGAGCACGAGCAGGACCAGCAGGACCAGCAGCAGCTTCAGCAGAGTACGCAGCAGCAGCAGAAGCACCACCGCCAGGGAGCAGCTTCAGCAGAGTACGCAGCAGAAGCACCACCGCCAGGAGCAACTTCAGCAGAAGCTCCAGCACCAGAAGAGAGAGCCCGAGCAGCATAAGCCCCAGCAGAAGCAGAGTCAGGGACAGGGGGCAGGAGGGTGGCCCTGTCCCTCTTTGCCAGGGATGGCGGCAGGTTGCTGAGGCTTTCGCTGTCTTCTCCATGTTGTTGCAGTTGCTGGCTGGCAAGGAGGCTGGCAGGCACCAAGGCTGGCAGGAAGCCTGGCAGAAGGCTGGCAGGAAGCCTGGCAAGAAGGCTGGCAGGAAGCCTGGCAGGAAGGAAGGCAGGCAGCACGGCTGGCAAAGCAGGCAGGCACCAAGGCTGGCAGGCAGACTGGCAGGCAGGAGCTGGAAGGCAGACTGCAGCAAGGCTGGCAGGCAGGCAAGAGCAAGGCTGCAGGGAGCTGGCCAGGAGCTTGGAGGCAGGCTGGCAGGAAGGCTGGCAGCAAGGCTTTGCAGGCAGGCAGGCATGCAGGCAGGGCAGGCAAGACTCGATGTATCCGGCAGCAGCGTCTTTCCTCTGAATGCTGGCCACGTGCGAGCTGCTTCCCTTTATTACCACGGGGGCTTACGCAATGCATCCCCCCGCAATGCGCAATTAACGCTCGGCATCGTTCGGCTTCCGCTGTGCATCCACTAGGCATCCGCGTTACATCCGCTTCATCCGCTCTGCATCCACTGTATCCGTTCCGCGTCCGCTTTTCTGAGGCCCCCCGGAAGCCCTGCGGATGTGCCATCCACTCCCATCCACTTCCATCCGCTGGGCTTCCGTTCCGCCATCTGCTTTCCATCCGCCCTGCGTCCTCCCCGCGTCCGTTCCTTTCCGTGTTATTCCGCTCCGGTTATGCAAATTTTGCCCCTTTTGAAGCAAGATAAACAACGGATATGGAACATTTTGCTCGTCCGTTGTGTCCTTTTTACTAATGTTTTGCATCCATTGGGCAGTGTGACAGGGCCTTTAGGGGGTACAAAGTCAGTTTGGTGTGGTGGTTAAAGTGCTGGCCTAAAAACTGGGAGATTGTGAGTTCTAGTCCTAATTTAGGCATGAAATTAGGCTGGCTTTGATCCAGTTAGTCTCTCTCAATCCCATCCAAGGTAGGTATGTACACTGCCTTAAGTTACTGATGAAGTCTCCCTACAAGTAGGGAGACCCTTTTCAAAGTTAATAAGTGGTGGGAACAACCAAATAAATTGGTAATTTTTCATTTAAGATAATAAAACATGTAACTAAAATAAAATTTAGAAAATCCTGTTTGAGTATTTTGTATTCACACTCAAATTTCCAGGCACTGGGCCCCCAAATTCAATAGACAAAAATTAAAAGAGAAAGAGAAGTCATATCAATATGAAATAGGAAGAAAATGGGGGCTGGAGATCTAATGAACATCCTGTTTTCTAACCAACATTTTTGAAAAGGCCTAAAAGGCAGATTTCTGAACAATTGAGTGGTATTCTACACACCTATTTATCATATGGCATTTCAGATTGTACTCATCACTTCCTAGGCTTCAGAGTCACAGCAGGAATTGTTTTGAATTAGATAGTTTTAGATTTTGTTTTTTAATGACCCTATATGCATCAATATTGTTCAAGGGAATGTGATGCAAGTCAGATAAAACACCAAACAAGCAGAATATTTACACATTCCAGTGTATTTTTTTAGAACAAGATCAGGTAATTTAAACATTTGGACAGAGAAACATTTGGAAGCATCTCCAAAAATAAATATTTATGAGAGTATTAGATTAATTCATAATAAGTTGCCATGGAGCAGTATCACAACTTAAACAGAGCAGTTTTATGCTTTTGTATAGTCCCACTGAAGATATCATCAAAGTAATAAAGCTAGATTGCAGTTTTAATTTTAACCTAAACATTTGTATTGCTCATTAAACAATTTCTTTAGACTGTTGCTGATAGCAGACTGTACTTAAATAACAATAAAACATTTTGTAATGCATTCAGGTTTTTATTTTAAGGATTGTACAATAAAGGTTCTATTTTAAAAGAAGTATAAATATATAATTATAAAAAATAAAGTAGATATTCTTTTGAATCACAGAACAAAAGAAGAAACATAAATTATGGATGTACTTTTTGTCACTTTATCAAGGAAATTATATTTCACCCACAAGTTTTAAAAAATAAATGTACATACAAATAATAATTATTATCCCCTTATTTTTTTATCTGTAAAACTGAGTTAGGAAATTATCATTTTTCCTTGGTAAAAATGAGTTAGGAAATTATCTACATACATTCTTGAAAAAAATCAATCTAACAGCATATCATAAATTGTCAGGTCTAATGCCTATAATCCTGATTCATATCAAGAGATATCAAGAGGTTATAAAAAAGGACTGTATGCCTATCAATAAAATTCCACAAGGTTTAAGAGGATGAAGACATAATGGTACCCTTTTTGTTTTTTACTGCTTTAGAATCTGTTTTGTTCCCTGCCCACCACAAAAAGCACTCCTTCCTCATTACCTTATCTTACCCATATTCCACAGTTACTTAGCCACAATGAGATGCTAGTTCAATCAATTCAAATAACAACTGAAATCATGTCTTCAAAGCAAACTTTAAGAGATCTATGAAGTACATTTCATATCTGTAGCCCAGCAGATTCAAAAGCATGAAAACAGCAGTCTGATTCCAAACCAGTCTCTTAATGGGTTGTTGTATGGTCCTCATTACAATTTAACAATCTCTCTGGGTTTTAGCTTAAATTCCTCAAATATTGATTCTCATCCATGAACCAAGAACCCTGGTTACTATTTGCTCTTTGAGCTCAAACCAAGGGGTTTGTTATGATATATTACAGTTTAGACTCTGATTATTGCAGGATTGCCAACTCTATCACTTTTAGATCTTCAATGGAGCATTCTTCATGAGTCCTGCTACAATGGCATTTAACATAGGCAGTTAATTCCAATTTTTTAATGGAAGGATCAATACTATGAAATTACTTGTTTGAGTCTGGTCTCCTTCCTTTTTCATTTAGGATTTTTTAGTGATTTTAATTGTTGGATGGAATTTTATTGTGGCACCTACAGCCAGAAAATGGAAATAGAAACAAAATCAGAAAGACTCTTGTAATACTTCTGCAGAACAATACATTTTATTAAAAGCATAAGGTTTATAACATATAAATCACTTCATTGGATGCATAAAATGGTTAAAGCTATTATGAAGAAATAGAACACAGGAGTATATATATCTGGAGAAAAGGAGGACTGGGGGGGGGGGCACATTATAGTAGTATTCCAATATTTGAGAGGCTGCTACAAATGGGGAGGCAACTTATTTTCCTAAGCACCAGAGGTCAGGATAAGAAACAATGGATGGAAACTAATCAAGCTACTACTGCATAGCTACTCATAAGAATTCATATAACTATTCGGTGGATCCTTCTTCTCCTGTTATTAGAAAGCAGGTTATCACTTTTCACTTTTACCTTAATTTAACTTCATCCAACACTGTAGAAAACCCAAATTTATAGAAGGCAGCTTTCTAACCAAGCTGAAAACAAATTAACAGCTTAATCAATTCCATATAGAATGAGATTAGAGCATGTGTGCAGGGGGCTTTCATAAAGATGAGACAGAAAATCTAAAGATGATTCCCAGACCATAACCCATATTTCTGCTCAAAATGTTGAAAGTGTTTTTCAAAACTTTCTGTCATTTTTCATTGCTAATTTTATTTTCCTAATTCTTGCTGGCACTCAGATATTTTTCATTTCCTGGCTAATAGCCTACGTGATGAAATGCCACCTGCATTCTTAGTAAATAGAAAAGTAAAATTTAGTTTTAGACAATTAGTTTCTGAAGTGGGTGTGGGAGATCATTATCCTTCAAAAGAACAAAAAACAAAATAAAAAAAAATTCATAGTCTACTCTGTTGCATTCATTCCTTTACCCCCTCAATCTACTCAGTTTAGCCCATTCCGTGCATTTGCACCATGCTATTTTTAATTAAAGAGAGGTAAAAGACAAGGAAATCATAACCCTTTAAAAAATGTTGAAACCCACTTTGAATAATTAATTTTTCAAAATTACTTAAAATGTATGGAACCCATAAGAAGATTAAAGCTTCATGTGAGATAGATGAACTCAAACCTTCGCTGTTGTACTTGCCGTTGCAGAGGATTAAAGCTTGTTATCAGATTATAAAATTATCAGTGCCACATAGACAAGTTTTTCAAAGTGGCAGCTTACAAATTTATCATGTCTAGGTAAAGAGGTGTAACTAATTTCACTGGAGGAACCAGCATTTATTGTGGCTATGACAGGTCCACCTGTTTCAAGTTATCATCAAGCTGTCCTCTTTGTTCAAATGAATGGGGAATTTCTGCTAGGTAAAGGGACCAAAGTGATGCATGATAGTTTAATATCCTCTCAAGTAAAACTATCTAATCAATTTGATTAGAGCAAGTTGTGGAAACTACAACAACATAAACAAACTCACATTGGTAGAATTTCCTTTTCTGTCAAGTGGCAAGCTCTTTAAATGTCAGAAAAGCATGCATGGAAGAATTTGGAATTGTTAAGATAAAACAACACACAATGTGGGACATTACTTTCTCTTACTATGGAAGAAGAGAAGGTGGGTTTGAATGTGCTTTCCCATCATTCTGTGACATTTTTATAGACATGATAAAATAAATTTCATCTCTAGATTATGGCCTAGATCTATAAATAAAGCAGAGGCTCTTGTTAGCAGATAGAATATTTTTGTAATTTTGCCTGCATGTCTCTGTACCCATAGGTATAAGCATTGATTTATTTAACATAAGTCTCGGCCAAACAACTCCAAAATAATTCTGAGTGGCTTCCCAGGTTAAAAGAAACAACATTATATAAAAGCAAATACCATTTGAGGGAACAACAGATGATGCTTCTACCACTACCTACAATGTATAGGCAAAAAGGCACATATTGCCCCAAGACAAGCTCCAGTCATGGGTTGAGCTAAATGATATCATCAGACTGCTGCAAGTGTGATTTCAACAAATGAAAACATTTTCTGACATTCAAACTCCTAAAGGCTAGGTCACATCAGCCGACGGATGCAAAACGTATGTAAAAAGGACACAGCAGATGAGAAAATGTTCCATCCGTTATTATCGGCTCCCCAATTGCCCTAAATGTGCATAAACTGAGCAGACAACAACGGAAAGGAACGGACGGGGAGAGGATGTAGCCAGGATGTTAAGTGGATGCTAAACGGAAGTCTAGCAGATGGAAGCGGATGGAAGCGGATGGCACATCCGCAGGGCTTCCGGGGGAGAACACCGAAGCAGACGCGCAGCAGAAGGAGCGGATGCAGAGCAGATGCCTAGCGGATGACGCGGATGCAGAGCGGACGCCTAGCGGATGCCTAGCGGATG